>JAYDZK010000057.1:8863866-8883502 GCA_034509185.1 Euphonia xanthogaster | reverse complement strand
AGGGGCTAGAAAAAGCCCCTTCAATTTTTTTTTTTTTTTTTTTTTTGCAATACCAGACTGTTTTAGTGATAAAAGCATTATTTTCACTTTTTATTTCTTTCCCTATGTAAATCAAGGACACTGCTGTACACTCTTCAGCCTGGCTTGCATTCCTGCAGCCAGGGTGGGAATCCACAACCACCAGATCAATCCCACAAACAAAGAATGTGGATGGAAGGTGATGACAAAAGCATCTCCTTAGGTTGTGTGAACCAAACCCAATCTGACTTTTCTGAGAATAAACCAACCATGTCTTGAGAGCAGCTTCTTTTGGTTTAGCTTCAAATTCCAACCTTTTTTTATTGCTTTTTTTGTTGTTGTTGTTGTTTCGCTCTTCTTGACATTTGAATTTTCTAAAAATGGAATATCTAAAAGAAAAAAGTGGTCCTGGTACATAATACATTGTTTCACTCTGCTTTAACCTCTGGTCACTCTGCCAGAGCCAGAGAACTTTGTAGGCAGTAATTGCCACAGTATCAGTTAAAGACTTCCAGAATAAAAATTAATATTGAGCTGACTCTTCCTTGCAGCACACAAATTGACTCAGCTAAGTTTATTAAATGATTGAAATGCTGAAAAAAGAGAGCTGCAATCAGCTCCAGGAAGGTTCTTGGGCAGAGGAAGATCCTGCCAAACTGCTCAAACAATTCAACCCTGCTGGATGAGCAGAGATAGAGATAAAGCAAGGGGTATTACTTTCACCCTCCCTGGAAAATCAAGGGACATTTGTCCAAGTCAGGCAACCCCAGTTTATGAACTGAGCATCTTCCCTCAATGGAACTGTCAAAACAGTCACATAACAAAAAATCCTCCAAATTGTCAACTCCCCACACACCTGTAAGCTGGATCTTCCCTCTAGCAGAATACCACTGGCTGCTAAAATTACATTTTTGTCATGCACAAATACTGATTGCTACAAATTCCTAATTTTTTGTAGTGAAATCCCAACCCAGGATTGCATATTTAACAATTTCAGCAGTCATAGGATTACTCCAAAATTCCCCTGCACAATCTCCTTGTCTGGCAAAGCTGAAGGGATGCAAATGAGTTCAATGCATATGCTGCTGCACAAAGAGAACTGCAAACACCAATTTTCACAGCACTTCAATTAACATGTTTCCATTTACACTTAAGGACCAACTGATATTTGAAAGATTTTGATTTTCAGAAAGATGTGCTGTGGTAAAATGAAATGCTAATCCCTAGCTAGGGAAAGTGTTTCCTATTTTTCTGTATGTGTACAGCATTATATTACAGTTCTGTCAATAATGACAAAAAACTTTTATCCTGAGAATATATATATTTTTAATCCCTATGTCAGTATAGGAAGCACCACAAAAAAATTGGCATTTCCCATAATAACCAAGGTGACCCCAAAGTTAAACTTACCATAAATACTGAAGTCAATAGCAGCAAATAGTACCACAGATGTGGAGCAAATTTCTCTTGTTTTTAACTCATATACCTAATTATTTTATAATCTTAGTGTCCTAGGGTGACCAAGACACTTAGAAATATCCATCTGGAAAAGTGAAAGACTAATATTCTAAATCCTATTAAGGAAGAGCAAAGCAAAAATGGAGGTGATAATTAAAATATGAATCCAAAAGACATTTTAACAATTCTGGAAGGCATGACCATGGCCTTACCCAGAATTTTAATGATATGCACACCTTCCCAGTATACAACAACATGCAGGCTTTAAGTCAGAAAAGCTAAAAACTAAGATAACAGACACCTTAGATGATTAAAACCAGTCTGTATAAACCTGCAATTTTTCAACATCCTTTCTCAAAATAAGAAATCATCAGGTTTTTTTAACAAGTTGCTCATTAAATGTTAACTTTAATGCACAAATTTGTTTGTTATGTTTTTTGAGAGTCAAAAAGATGCATTAGCTATTTTTAAATTACCAGTCCTTTAATCATCACCAGGAATCACATCAGGAAGACCTTATGAGCACAAATTAGTTCATTTATAAATTATATCTTTCACTCAGTTTTGCTCACTCTCCTGAGAAAACACCAGTCAGTTTATATGGAAGTGCCAGGAGAATTAGTGGCTTTTCCCCAAGAACTGCAAAGGTGACAAGACTTGACACCTTCACCTCTCACAGAGAGCCTGGAAGACAACAAGAAACCTTGAATTCTTCAGCACCCTTAGAAAACAAAACACAAAGTTGAACAGAAACTGCTTATCAAATATCTGTGTGTGAAGATACATCTGTGGTGAAGAGCAAAATAAGAACCATCAACCACACAAATAGTTTGGACCTACTAAAAATAGCACCAGCACAGCCTTGTTGTTTTTCCAGTCCAACTTCACTGTCCACAGTGGTCTCCTTTGTTTTCCCTCCTCCAGGGTTTGTGGCTCACATCTGTGGTTGTGAAACCAGGAGCAGAAGCTCTAAGGATCTCTCCTGCCTGGGGAGAAGGTGGCCAGGAGCACTCTGCTGTTAAAGCCCCCAGTGATACCAACCAAAGCAGCACCAAGTGACCCAGCAAAAAAAGGTTTCAGAGGAAAATATCCTTTGGGTTAGTGTGAGAACCTGCCCACGAGGGATCTAGGGGTGCCAGACACACACATGGAGTGCTCCAGGCTCACCTGGAGGAAAGGAGCCTCAGGGGGGACCTGCAGCCAGGTGGGGGTCAGGCTCTGCTCCCAGGGAAGGAGGGACAGGACAAGAAGAAATGGCCTCAAGCTGTGTCAGGGAGGTTTAGGTTGGATATGAGGAAAAATATCTTCCCAGGAAGGGGTGGTCAGTACCTGGCACAGGCTGCCCAGGGCAGTGGCAGACCCTGCAGCCAGGATCAGAGAAAGACCTTCCAGGAGGAGACAACTTTCACACTGCTCCACGTTTGCCATCTTTACCCATGATGTGGTCAAGGGCACCGAGGGCACCCTCAGGCATTTTGCAGATGATGCCAAGCCGGGTGGAAATGCTGCTCTGCTGGAGGGTAGGAAGGCTCTGCAGAGGGATGTGCACAGCCTGGATCCATGGGCTCAGACCCACGGTTGTGAGGTTTAACCAGGCCAAGTGCAAAGTCCTACACTTGGGTCACAACAGCCCCTGGGGGTGCTGGCAACAAGAGCTGAACATCAGCCCAAGCAGCCAAGAAGGCCAATGGCACATGGCCTGCAGCAGCCATGGTGGCCACAGGGCCAGGGCAGTGCCTGTCCCCTGTGCTGGGCACACCTCAAACCTTGTGACCAGTTTTGGGCCCCTCAGCACAAGAAAGCCATTGTGGGGCTGCCACATGTCCAGGACAGGGAATGGAGCTGTGGAAGGGGCTGGAGCACCAAGAGCAGCTGAGGCAGCTGGGGGGCTCACCCTGGAGGAAAGGAGGCTCAGGGGGGACCTGCAGCCAGGTGAGGGTCAGGCTCTGCCCCCAGGGAAGGAGGGACAGGACAAGAAGAAATGGCCTCAAGCTGTGCCATGGGAGGCTTAAGTTGGATATGAGGAAAAATTTCTTTACAGAAAGGGTGGTCAGTGGTGGAGCCACCATCCCTGGAGGGATTTAAATAACATGTGGTTGTGGCACTTGGGGACATGGGTCAGTGGTGACCTTGGCAGTGCTGGATCAGTGGCTGGACTCAATGACCTTGAAGATCATTTCCAACTAAAAAATTCTATGATTCCATGAAATGCTATTAAAACTATATTATCAACCTTATATTAGTATCTTCCATCTGGTAATGGAAAAAGTTGCACTCCTGACTTGACAGAAAACTAATCCCAAGCCTCTCCCCTTCCCTTCCCAGGGATTGTTTTTCAGGCCCACCAGTAAACTAATCTGGCTTGAGCACAGCATGAACACCAGAGCTCTCGCACAGGAGAGGACAGGGCAGGACAGGAGGGTTCTCTCAGCTGACTCCCAAGGAGTTTGTTTTAACTAACCTAGAAACCCAAGGGTTAGTTACAGTCTATATGCAGGGCCTGGATTTTATTGAAAATTATGGTTAAAACAAGGAGAAAGTACAGTTTTAATGAACCTGTGCTACTGTAGAGATCTAATGTGAATATCAAAAAAAAAAAGGCTTCTAAAAACAGGAACCATGAGAATACTTTTAATTACTGCAAATGCTTGAAAAATCAACTTTACCAGCATATTAAAATGAGAAGCAAAGTCTTGTGTAACAGTGTATTCTTTAACTCAATGCACTTCCAGGAGAAAACTGAATTTAAAAGAATAATCTATATAAAGAAGTATGCAATGTTAAGCCTGTTACCTACAGTGCACACAAATAACTACAAGATGATTCATTCTGAAAAGCTCACCAAGTCCAATTAATTTTGTGTCAAGCCTGATCCCATCCAAGAGGCAACACTCCCTAAAATGTTATGAAACACATAGCAAAGATGCAGTATATTTGTATGTACATTAAAGTTTTATCTACTGTTGCTCTCCAGGGCTCCCAGCCCATCAGTCTGGGTTGGTGCTCACTCATTTTGTACCAGAATCCACAGCACAGAGCTGCTACAAATGAAGAGTCACAAGCAGTCTGGGAACTTGAGCTGTCATCAAAAATCAGTTTAAAATCAGAAAAGGCCTATGGAGTGTCTGCTTCACATCATTTATCTAACCAAAGATGACAAGGGATGAGGGAAAAACTCTGCCATTTCACAGATGTGAAATGTAACAGTGAAAAATCGACCCAGAGAAGAGGTATCACAGCCAACTAATGAATACAGACCAAGTCCCAAAAGATTCAGTCTAAGGTCATTTTATCTCTCAATTACAAGTTGAAATAATCAGACTGGCCTCCACAGTTTCAATGGCCTTACCCACAGGAGTTACCTGGGATGGCATCCTAAGAGAATGAGCACAAACAAAATAGGGGTGGGCGTGGTGGAGAGAATTTTAGAAATACAGAATCAACAGCAAGAGTAGAATAGAAGATTAAAAAAAAAAGCCCAAACCAACTAACAAACGAAAAAGGAAACAAAAGGCTCAGTGCTTGATATTGACAGAGGGAAGAGAACCTCTCAAAAACAAACAGCTTGTAACAAAAAGTAAATAATTCCTGGCCCAGGCTGGAGCGGGGCATGTGCTGCTCACATGTTCAGCGTATGTCACTGGCACCACTCCCCAGCATGTTCCATGTTGTAATGGCTGAAACATTCCCAGCTGAAATGTGCTGCCTTCAGGGACGACATGATCTGGGCAGCCCTGACGAAACACACACCACTCCACACGAACACAGGCTAATTTTGGCTCCCAGGTTATTTCTCCATACTCCAAACAATGCTTTGCTTGGCACTAACTCACTTCAAGGCTTATATTAAACATAACCAGTGGTAGTGTGAAGCAACCTTTAGAAGCAGCAGGCTCAGTTTATCTAAGATTACGTAAAATGACTTCTGTAGTGTCTGTGGCTCCTGGAGGACACTCTGTGCTGGATGCAGGCACACATTTGAGCTGCTCAGCACCTCTGAAGCACTCAGCACCTCAAACACAGCAATACACAACAATGCCACCATGGCCCAGGTGACACTGAAAAGCAATGGTGATGTTTTAAGACTCAAAAAAAGTCTTAAAACATGGTGGGGGGGGGAAAACCTGATTCAGATGGAGTTCAAATATGTGACTTCAAACACCTGCTGGCTGCAGCAGCCAGCTCTGCCTCCCCACTCCAGCCACAGCTGTACAAGAATGCTGCTTCTGCTGCTGCCACAGGGATCTTCTGGGGAAGGATCACCCCCTCTGCTGCCCAAATCAGCCCCCTCTGCACCCAATATCAGATCCATTCACTCCCTCTCTAACACCTATCATGCAGTATTTCCCTTTTAAACACCTCAGAGTGATTGCTCTTTCCTTTGTATTTTTGTATTAAACCATTACCTGCACAAGTCAAATCCTGTCTCCATTTAGAACCTCTTTAAGAGGGTTATTCTAATGACTTAAAGATGGTGTGAACCATCACAAGTATCTAAGGACCTTTTGGATTTAAAAATAAAAGTCTCCCTCATTCAGTGAAGAACTTGCTAAGTCCAGCTCGTTGCTCTGTGTCAGACACTGTCAGTATGTTCTCAGTCAGCAATTTACTTACCACAAAGCATCCCAAGGAAAACACAGGGCAGTTTGTATATATTCCCTTCTTTACATCTCTCGGGGAAAGCAGGAACAAGCAGCTCCCACAAAAACAAAACACTCTCAAGAAGGACAAAACTGTGCTGGTGAAACACACCCAGTAGCCAATGCTTGTCTCCCTAACCAGAGCCCAGGATGTCCCAGCTGAAGTGGAATGTCACTGCAACAGGCTCCCAAACCCCCTGGGCCTTACCTACATTCATCTGAGAGCAATGAACCCTAAACTACTTAGACCTTCCAGATACAGAATTTTACTGGAAGAACAAGAAAACCACCAAACGCTGTTATATCAAATGTTGTTGCAAAAAGAACGAGTTGCAGAAACAAGAGTTTCCTTGGGGATGAGGCACACCAAAACCTTTCAGTAAAAGAATGGAATCAGAGTCTGAGTATGATGAGAACTACCAAAAAACACACCCTGCCTCCTCGAGCCTCCCAAACCAAGAGACCCAGATCACACATTGCTACACTGCCATCTCCCAGCTTCATTTCCACAACATCAGGATTTTTCTTTTTTCATTTCAAAAGCTGTGGAAAAGCCTGATTTTTACAACCAACATTTTTGATTAAACCACCTGACTCAGTTTTCTTCTCCCTGTAGTCGAAGTCACACTCTCCCACACTATGGTTATTTTGTATTCCATGTAACCATGCTTTCCAGCTCTTCAGATGAAGCTCAATTATTTTATGGCACACTTTTCAGCAACGCTGCAGCTAACTCAGAGAATGCACACAGACAAATACAACTAATCTTTTCTTCAGCTACTATTAAACAAAAATAACTCTAAAACACTACCCCCAAACTTAAAACTTCTACAGATTTTTATTTTATCCTTCTGCTGAGGGTTGAATTATTTATATTCAGATGCTTCTTTGACTCTTTTGCAAGGCTTGCTTTTCTTTAAAGGCTTCAAACCACCCAGTTTGCTGATAGCCCTAGATAAGAGTGAATAACCTCACGTAAGAATCTTGAGTACTTACTAGTCCACAGCAGACCAAACTTATTTATAGCTAAGTAGCAAGCTGGGGTTAGTGATCTCTTCCAGGCTCAACAATCTTCCAACCTCAGAATAACCACCCCATAAAACAAGCAGGGCTATTTCACTACTGACAGGAAAGTCAACATCTGTGTACAAGGGTGTGCTGGCAGATGAGTGCTCTGGCTGCCTGCACTGCAGGAGACAGCAAAAGCCATTCATAACAGGCCAAAATTCATGTAGGAAATTTAAAATCTTCATCAGGAGTTGCTTTGAATTGACCTTGTATGTTTAAACAGAGGAAGGTGGAAGGATCTGCGCTCTCCTCCCAACTGTGAATGATGTTTTTAATTTGATCTTCTGAATGTTTAACAATTAGTGCCATTTTTTTCTGTCTGAGGTAATATTCCCTATATCCTGTGATGCAGTTAAGGAAAAATTACTATACGAGAAAACAGCATCTTGGGCCACCAAAAAATCTCAAAAAAAAAAAAGAAAACAAAGGAAGAAATAAAGAAAACTGTGTATTTTAAAAAGTTATAACAGAATTCTGGCAGAATCTCAGTTCTAATGAGTGAATATTCATAGACTAGTTGCATTTCTCAGCTTTATGGGCAGACCAATACCAGGAAAAGGTTTTAAAAACAAAGGCTTGAATTTCAATTTAAGAGGATAAACAAACAACTGAAGTTCTCCTGTGGTTTTTACCTATTGCATCTCTTTCCGGTGCTGCCACACGCGCCTGTCACGTGGACATTTTAACTGAAACACTGGGGTTTCCAGGTCCTTAATGTCTCTGACAATTATCAATATCTAGAAAGCTGAATAATACTGTACCCAACCACAAACTGTAGAGCCCACCCTACACTGAGGCTTCAGCCCTGCATTCATTTCAGAACCTGCACTCCCAGCAGAGGGGAACCACCTCAAACTGCTGCATTTGCTCCTCCACCCTGATGCAGCTGCAAAAGTGGTGCCAGGATCTTGATGGTATCATTGAGAGTAGGGCTGCATGAGGATGCATTTCATCATTCTAGGAGAGTCTTACCACCCAGTCTAGTAATTTTAATAAAGTTCAGAATAACTGCACCCTCTTCAAGGCAGGATTTTCATAGCATTTGAACACAAAGTCAGCGTTAGTCTTGCTGCTCCTAATGCTACTAAAGGCAAAAACATTCAGTAATATGAAAGGGCAGAGAGGACCAAACCACCAACCCCCTCTACCTGATAAAAAAACCTCCTGGGTCAGACCACACAAGTGCTTTGGCTGGTTTCTTCAAAATAAGTGTATTGAGTGATGACCATGTCAGGCAGATCAGACAGAAACACCTCTAGACCCTTATCTGAGCCTAACCCAGCCACACCAAGGACATCCACACACCTAAGGAAAGAAAACAACTCACTTCCTTGAACACCTCTTTGCTTAATGCATTATTTACTGCTTTCATCTGTGGAAGTGATAAACAGGGTTTGGATTGATGATCATTTCAGTAGCTGCTCCTACCAACCTCTGCCAGCATCCAAGCCCACCAAACACGGCTCAGAAATGAAGGCTGGCATTTGTTATCATCTGCTCCTCCTGCAAGGGATGGTTTTCCTGAAATGCTGCACCTCATCCCCCCTGGGAGAAGGCTCAGAGTGAAGGTGAGCAGCCAGTTCCATCAGAGCAGGAAGCCAAGCACAGCTACTCCCAAGCAGTTTTGGAAGGCTGGATCAACTCCACTGAATTATGGTGATTTTCCCTTTGGTGGCACTCTGGATTTGCTGTCCTGCATAAAGAAGCAAAAGCTCTCTCCAAATCACACCTTTGTTTGAGATGTTTCTACAACCTATCAAGTTGAGGCCCCCAAAAGACACCACAGGAAAACCAAATCACATGTGAGCTACCTGAATTGTCAACTTCAGCACATTTATGAATTTCCTGAAAAAGCACCATCCCATACATGCAGCCCCTGCAATGAAGACATGTTAAAAGTCAGTGAAGTTTTTACAATTATCTTCAAAAGAATTCTTTCCTTTCAGGTAGTCCATATAGAATGCTGCACAAACTCCAGTCACTCACCTGCCTGCCTTACAGACAGAGAAGTCTTTCTGAGATAAAAGGGTTTTTTTGGGTCCCACACACACTACAAACAAAAACTATCTATAAATTTTTTTTAAAATACCATTTACCTGCACTATATCCTTAATGTTCAATTTCCCCTAGAGCTTGGAACTCCACCACTGCACAATATACCAGCAACTGCACTAGTGACCTGTGGAGCAAAGCCTGGATTCAGGCAGGAGCCAGGCTGATTTAATACATGGAATCCAGACCATACATTAACTGTGTCCTCTGCTATGAGATGATCCACAGCCAAGGAACCCATAGCCCTTTTTCTCTCATGTTTTCTCTGTGTATTCACATTTTCAGAGAGATAAAAACAGAGAGCCAGAAAGCACAGATTAACCAAAGGTATGATACCATCAATTATGTCAGTATCCTGTCTACTTAAATCTACCTTTTAATTTTTTTTTTAATTTAGCATACCCCTTTACCAAAAAGCATGCTGTCACAAGAACTTCTAGGATTGAAAGATTTTTACATTACATTGCAAGTGCTATTTTAGTACACCAAAATTAGTTTTGGTCTTTCACTGTTTCAAATCTTCTCCTTTCCATTTTTATTTCATATAGCATAAACAGCTCCTATAACTGCAACTCCTTACTGTACAATTCCACAAGTCCCAGCCAGCTGACTGCTGCCCAAAGTCTGTGCAGGCCCACCATGTACTCCACTGCCTGCCAGACCTCTCTGTGAGCCACTCCAATGCAACAGCAAAGCACAAAAATAGCAAAAAAAGCAGAGAGCAGCAGCATCTGAACATCAGATGAGCTCCAAGGCCAGCCCAACCTGCATCAGGAGCACTGCAGAAAACAGGACCTTCCCTCCTGTGCTCCACTGCAGCAGCAGGCAAACCTTGGATTAGCTCAGATGCTCAAAGCACAGCCCATGTTCCCAAAATGTGAGACCCCAGATCCTTCTGAATGACATTTCCCCAATTAAACACCCAACTCTTATTTAATTCCCCAATTAAACACCCAGCTCCTTACACTACATCAGGTCAGTGATTATATTTCTAATAACAGCTGTACTGCTTCTCAGGCTCAGCCCTTCAACTTGAGATGATCTTCATCTTCCATCTTTCCTTAAGCCTCCCAGCTCACCCTTTCACTTCACTTCACACAACTACAAACCCAGAATATCCTGCCCATGTTCTAAAGCAAAACAACTTGGGCCTGTGTCCTCACCCCTCCCATGTGTTACCTGAACTCCCCTCTCCCCTTTTCCTCATCTCTGTGGGGTGTGATGCTAAAAACAACCACAGAATATCCCGAGTTGGAAGGGACCACACAGATCAGAGTCCAACTCCTGGCCCTGCTGTGGCAACCCCAACAACCCCACTGTGTGCCTGAGAGCATTTATCCTCTTTACCATGATTTCTCCTTACTTAAATAACCAGTTTGCTCTGATTCAAATTTAAACTTATCCCCACAGAGAATTTCATGTGAATAATTTCACCCTTCTCTTCTCTAAGCCTTACTCATTTTAAAATCTTGTTTCTCTGTCCCCTTCCTGCCTCTCCAGGCCTTCACCTGCCTAGAAAGGTCAGAAGATTGCAGAATCACCCAAGAAGGGAAATTCTTTGCTGTAAGAGCCAGCTTGCATCATTTATCCTTCCCAACCAGCTCCCTTGTGTTTACTGCACTGATTGTAACCAACAGAAATATATACAATAATATATATAATGACTGTATAATATAAAACTCTATATAATTGTATTGTATAAATATATAATGGCATTGTATATATATAATATATATAATATTTATCTGTATATTACTACAGAAGTGTATAAACTACAGGTCCAGGCCTTGTCTGCTCAAGTTATATTCTGCCTAGAACACCTAAATATGTCCAGAGGACAATACAAAGTGATAAATGAATTTTTTCCTGTATTCTCAGTTCTAAAAAACAACAAAGAAAACATCAAAACAAACAAACAAAAGCTGGCTAACTGTGTTTCTATCTTCATAAACAATCAGACTTTCACCTTACAATAGTAAAACATGTCGTACACTGTGCTAAGCACCAACATCTCAGCTACAGCTTTTTGAGGAAACTGATGCTTCAAAGGAAGTTAAACTACTTTTTCCCAGCTGTGAAAATGAAAAAAGGAAGCCAAGAAGGAAAAGGGCAGGCAAAATACCTGCTCCCATACTGGAACACATCAGTGAAAATCGGAATTTAAAAAGAACTTCTATCAATAAATGATATCATCCACACTTTCTGAAGCAGAAGCATGCATTTCATCTTCATTTAAGTAATCAAAAAACTTGAATTCAAGTTCACTGCAAGATGCAAAGACCTTTTCCATTATGCACTAGCCTGATTTCTTACCAAGACAAGAATTAAGTGGCTTATAGCCCATGAGTTGTATCTAAGACTCACTCAAAGAACAAAAATTTTCACAGAATCACTTGATATTACACAAAAATTCTCTCTGAAACTGTACAGTGTCCTCCAATATGAAGAGTGTGACACAGTGAACAAAATCATCAACGTCAGTGTGAGAACACTACAGGCAAGTGGAAATAAACAAATATCCAACTGGATGTTTGATGCTTTAGAAGCAATTTTAATTCCAAACCAAGACAAATATTGACTCTTTGTTAAAATACACAATCAAATGGTCTCTTGCTGTAACCCTACGACAGTTTATTAAAAAAGACTTGCAGAGGAAGCAAAGAAGCTTCAGCTTTACCTCCTGTAACCCTAAGCCATGTCATGCCACCCAGCCCTACCTGCTCTGCACCTCTGCACTGGGGCAGACTACAGCAAGGGTTGTTTTTTATCTATTTCTCAGAGGAAGATGGTGAGATAGATATCCCAGCACTCTTAAAAGCAACACAGCTTCATTCAAACCTCGACAATTTAGTTTACAGCCCCTGCTTTCACACCTGTGTGTGATCCATTAGAGAGCCTTTAGTACTCTCATTCAGCCCCATAAAAACCGACCTGCACCAAACCAGGCACCCCACACTCCTTTTGAATAAAACAAACATTCTGGATCCTTTTTGTCCCCCACTCTTTAGGACTTCTTCCAGCCTTCAATTCCTTTTAGCAACCCTCCTCTTCAATCCTTGCCGTTTTGCAAGTTCCTTTAACACAGATTTGATTCCAGAATGCTGTGAAGCTCCAGCAGCAGTTGCCACTTCCCAATTTCCAGAGTCATCACATCAGTGCCTTGACACATCATCTCAGAACAGCATCACTCTACTGCTTTCACTCTACTGCTACTTTTCAGAACAGTTTTCCACCCTATAGTTCTGCCTTGTGTACTTTTCCAGATGACATTGGTTTGGGGTTTTTTTTAATTGATTAATTCTATTTTTCTGTCCTCATTATTTGTGAGGACAATGTTTACAACACTGTAAATATTTATCAGTAACTGCATTCACTCCAGATCACCACAAAAAATCCAGTAGTGATCAGGTATTTCTACTCATGATTTAGCACTAAGCTGCACAGTACTCTAAGCAGCCTGTGCATTCCATAACTTCTGCTGTTGGGAATACTGACATTTTTTTCAATATGGGATTGTAGTTACCTGAAGCACTTTATATAGTTACAACTATCCCCATCCCCAGAGAATTCACATGGACAAGGTGCTGAGCAGTCTGATCCAACCCTGAAGTCACTTCTGCTTTCAGCCAGGCTTTGGCTGGAGCTTCCTTCTGTAATTCTTTAGGTTAAGCCTTAAACCAGCACTGAATTACAATTAATTCCAGTCGACTTTATAGGAATTTTGTTCCACTTCATAACACTCTGATAATGACAGGACTCTGGCATTTTTACTTTACTGCTCTGGCTCTCCAAACTCTCAATTCCATGCACATCCTTGTCCACAGGAGCTTCCTTGCTGAGGTCAACAGGAATGTTTGGATCAGCACGGACAGAACTGTTTGCCAATATCCTCATGGTTTTCATTTCATTTGCTGCACATGGACAAACAAAAAGGTGGTGTGTTCCTATTAATATTTATTAAGACACTCTGAAATTTTGAATACTGAAAATTTTCCTCCCACCAGCACTCCAGCACACACAGACCGTGCTTTGTCCAAGGTTCTGCTTGGCAGTACCTGAGAGGACAGAGCAGCACGTGCAGGGGCTGCAGCAGAATCACACAAACACCCACAACTGTGAAAAAACAGACTCCAGCCATGCACAGACCTTCTCATGCCCTACAAAAATTATGTGTCAAAAAATTTGCACCAGCTCTGCAACTCACTGAAGTCTCAGCTCCCTTCAGTGATCAAACAGCAGTGAGGGAATCTTAACTGGAGAATGGAACATTTATTTCCTGTACCATCCAAAGTGGAGGAGCTGCAGAATAAATATGGTTCCTCCCCTCCGACTGCTTTATCTAGGTCAAAAAACTCCTTAAAGGCAGGAAGTCGCAGGAAACAAATGTCACTACACATCAACTTTTTATCATGAAAACAAGCAAGGCAGCAGATAAACCCACCACCTTCCCAGGATTTCAGCACAGACAGCAGCTTATTAGTGAACTGTTGGGAAAAGTCCTTCTAACTGCAAAAGCCATGGCCTCACACCACGTGACAAATACATGGTTCTCTTTGAAATTATGCTTTCCCCTGTATTTTACATAATTTTATATAAGTTAATGGGGCTTGAGATGTCTTGAAGAGTTGCTGCATTTACTGAAAAATACAGCAAATAAGAAGCATCATCTTATTTTGAATAGCTCAGGCATGACTGTAAATAACCTTTTGCTTTGTCCACTACAATTGCACATGCTGAAAAAAATAAAAAGAAAAACCCAACAGCAGTGTAACTCCTCCACAGCAGAATTATTCTCTAAAACACATCTCCCTTCATGAAGGAATATTTGTAAGACAGTACCCTTACCTAATCATAAGCAAATTAATAATACACATTTATTTTGAAGACAGGGTGAAAGATTAACTTATTTTCTTTATTAGCTCATTTAACTTACTACTTTTGCTATTGATTAGGGGTATCATCCTACTCAAACAAGGCACCTTAGTATTTTGATTTAATCAATGCAAAGAATTATTTAATTTGCATATCTCCTACCTCATTATTATAACTGAAGTAACAATCTCAAAACTCTCTTTCAACTGCAGATTCTTGGAACAGAGAGTTTTAACACTGACTTTGCACTTTTAAACCAAAATGACACTAATCTTGCTTCTGTCATAGAAATTTACAGGAAATTTACAGACTATAAGTTTGCAGTATTTCACAGAACTACACAAAAAGTCTACTTCCTCCAATAGCTAACAGCACACGTAAGAACATTTGTAGCATCAGTAAAATTGGGTAAGGACATTTCATATACATATCAATCACACCAACAGAAAAAGCATATCGAGTGCAAATTAATCCAAATATAAACTGTTTAAGCTTTACCTCAATTACCTGATTGGTGTCTGACAATTTGCAACACTGCTTTATTAATAAAAAAAAAATCACTCAGAAGGTGTGTGCAATTGAGAGGCAAATATGAAAAAAAAAAGAGATGACAGAAACAACTGCAACACAAATTATTACTATAGAAACTTCCCGCTCATCTCTATTTTCATTTCAAATCATATGTGCTCTACCTCCCTCCTACGCTCCTCTTCAATCAGATCTGCTAAAGTGAGAACACTGCTTCTATTGAGCTTGACATTTGCAAATCCTACTTTAAAGTAGCCAAAAACCCACCTATAAACACAGCCCCGTTGACCTTATTAGTCACTATGGCACAGGACCAGTAAATAAAAGTTTCTGGAGTCTGAGTCTGTCAAGTCACAGCCAAGTCCAACGTTCCTTACTTTTATGCTCTGAGGTAATTTGTCATTGACAGTTTTAATACAGCTGGTATGGAGCTCCAAACACACCTCTGAACACAAATCAATGCCAAGGTGTCCCCTTGGGATTCAGGCAGCTGCCACCCTGAGGAGCCACTGTCTCTGTCAAGAGTGGTGTCAAGGAAGGGAGAAAGCAGGTGCCCCACGGCCTGAGGGACTTACAGCACTCTGTCAGTACAGACTGCAAGATATATTAGCACCAATTCCTTGAAGCATGGGTTTTGTTTGCTTGTTCAAAGTATCTAACTGTTTATTCATGAGAAAACCTTTAGAACATAAACCATAACTCAAACCCAAGCAATGCAGGTTCTTCCTTAGCTACCATGGAACTCTACCCAAGGAAATGTCATGATCCTTTCACCTCCACTGCTAAGCCAAACCACAGATGTTTCCAGTGAGAAATTTCCATGGAGCACATGTACAGTCAGAGCTCCAACCACACAGACATCACAGCTTTGCACATAATTTAAGTAACTGCAATTAGATGACAGAAGAAAGTGCACTGATATATTTGAGGCTCTTTACAATCTGTTTCCTGGGCAGGTAACACTGAGCACAATAAACTTTTCCAAAGAATTGACTCAGGGAATAGATACACTTGATCCTTGCTCAGAATCGACCAGCTTTCATCAGCAGGAGAACTTCTACTGCTTAAAGGCAGCAATAACCCCAGCTTGCAGCTCCAGACTACAAGCCCAAGCTAAAACTATTGATTCAGCCCTCTGTATTGCCAGGAGGAAAATCTGAAGAATACAATCAAATTTAATTTAGGATTAGTCAGTAAATGCTAAGCTAAAGTACAACGTACTTGATGTCATTTACTGTAAGAGCACCCACACTTAGTAATGTAAAGAAGTCTGCAGAATGAATGACAGAATGGGAGAGTTATTTACTGTCTCTTACTATAAAAGAGCTTCAGTTGGATCAAATGAAATTACCAGGCATCAGGCTCCAAAAACTCAGCAAAAAGAGGTATTTTTCCCAACATGGGCTCCAATTACTTTGCAGAATTCACTATCCAAAGACACTGTGGATAGAGGAGGTTTACCCAAACTCAACTACTAAAAAAAGAGAGAGACAAAATGCAAACAGTAAATTATTTTAACTCAAGAAGAATTGAACTCTGTCTTTGGATCCAAAAGAATAACCAAGCAAAACACAACCATTTGTATTAATCAATTTTTATGCTCCTTCCTGGGCATCTGCTACTGAGCACTCCTGAAGGCAGGTCATGGACTAAATGCATCTGTGATCTGACTTAAAAATGCAGTTCCTATGTTCATGGCATCTTGTTTATGAATCACAAATTACTTCCACAAAAGCAAAACCAAAAGTAGTGACTAAAATACAAAATCTATGGGTTTGTCAAGATGAGTAAGAGTGCCTCGGAACAATGAAGTTCAAGATGTCCCGAGTTCTGCAAATTCAAAGGCCAATACACAAAGCTCATCCCAGAAATCCAAAAATCAAACCAAAACAAAAGCACTCCTTCAGAGCAAAGCTGTACCCAGAAGTCTGTCTGTTTTTCCAGCTGTATCAGTTACATCTGTCTGGAATCCTGCCTCTCCAAAAGCTGTACACAACAGCTCTGACAACAAGCGCCGCTCTGCCCAGCACAAAAGGTATTTTTCCAGCCAAGTACCTCAAAAGCAAATATTGATGTTATGATTTACCTAGCAATATATCCAATCAATGCTTTCACTGAAGGCAGGGGAAATTCCACAGGCAGCAAATGAAAGCAATTAAAAAACATGAACTTTAGGAACTGGAGAGGGACAGTCTGTGCATCTCAAAGGTAGCTGTAGAAATATTAATTTCTTGCTTTGATCTGGGTGTCTTGAGCAGGAGCCTCTGCATTCTCTTTCTTCCCATGTGTGCCATGACATTGACAGGAGAGCTCCTTGCTGGACACACTCAAAAATGGCTTTTTTCTCCCCACCCCCACTCGCTTCATCTCACAAGACGACAGCTGGTTTGTACATACACAAGTAGGGATGGGAGTCTGTCAAGAACTGCAAAAACAAAAACACACTTCCCACTGCTATTACCTCCTGCTTGATAACTTCAACATTTGAATTGCCAGTGAGGCTTCCAGGAAGGCATTAAAAATAGCAACCAGAACACTTATCTTAAGGCACAGTAATTCCATGTTTCATGACATTTCTATCTGCAGAAAAAAGATGCCTTTATTACAGGTAAGTGTATACTTTAACATTAATAATTTAATTTTCCCATATGTTTAAAATGTGTGCTTTGCAGGAGACTACCAAGGTGCATTTCAGTTTTTTCCTTCTGAAAACAAGGAGTTCAGTAACATTATTAATGCAGTCAAATTTAAACATTGTGCTGAAACAAAAAAAGGCCAAGGACACTGGAACTGTATACAGTTATTAGTGACAAGCAAATAAGACATTTCAACTCTATAAGAGTATTGTACTTGGTACCTTTTTAAGTCACTATTAATCAGACAAAACAGAGATGGACCCCCCATTCTTGCTTTCCAGGATCACTTAAAAACAAACAGGAGGAACAGGCCACCCTGAATTTTTTAAACTTCACCTGCCATTAAAATTTCCAATGATTGTGTAGTCATTGGCAAAGCATATTTATTACTGGCAGCAGAGGAGGATTAAAGAACAACAAAAATAGATCTGGTGATTACTTGAGCTGGAGGCTGGCAATCATCAATCTTGAGCTCACACCAAAACTACTTTCTTTCCCATCACACTTCAACCATTAATTAATGTTGACATTATACTGAAGTAAGTAAGTTTGACTTAAAATTCAGGAGACCACCTTCAGTGTGACCACTTAAATCTACAACAAAACTCAAGAACAGGACTACAAACAATTTTAGTCATCAGCAAGCCACAGCAAGGACTTCTTAAAAGGAGACAGCACCTTGAATTTGCCTGAAGACTACTGTTAAAAAAAAAAAAAAATAAAAAACTTTGCAAATAATGAAACTACTATTTCCCCATTCAACCCCAGTAAGATTTGTGTTTTAGAAACAGGTTTATTTTAATAAAGCAACAAAGTAGCACTTGCTCTTAATCACCAGTGTAACTCTGGGGCTGTAGACTCTTCCTGCCCTCCAAGGTGATGCTCACCCCCCTGCATGGTGGCTCCAGCTCCTGGCCAGGGGCACCTTTTATTTACTGGCCCACATCTCCAGTTTGTAACCAGGAGATAACCACTTCCAGCAGCTCTGGGAACTGAGGGCTGTGTGTGCACAGCCCAAGGAATGGTGTCACCTCTGAACACAGCAAATGCCAGTTCCTGCACCACCAGCCACGTTCACCAGTGAAGAAATTTTAACTACACACAACTTTTCATCACTGTTCAATAAAAAAGTGAGGCAAAAAATCCTTCTGAATCTTCTTTCCACTTGAAAAGCGACACTGATGGAAAGAACTAGAATAAATTACAAATCAGTGGACAGCATGAAGAAGAAGTACCTCTTTTTTCCTCAGGTCTTAAGCATTTAAAAGAATGTTACTGGCTCAATTACTCCAACTAATTCTGGACTGTTTGAAATCAACAAGGATCATGCACAATTGTGCTTACAAATAGTATATTATACTGCAGTGCTTACAGAGAAAAAAGTATTTGATCTACATTTCATAAACGTGCTAGATTAAAATACAGCTTAACCACATGCCAAATAATTATTAATATTAAAAGCAGAAAGCAAAAATAGAACTGACAGTTAGAGGTCAAACAAGTCCTCCAACTATATTCAGGACTACACACTGGCACTGTTAAAGCCCTTCAGAATGAGCATTTCCTAGAAAGCAGCAAGGTAAGACAATTTGATTTTCAGAGAAACCAGGTGACAAAGCTAACATTAGGCCGACAGAGCAGAAAATACACACCACCGATGTCCTAAACACCGTTTAAAAGCTCATAGGGCATTAAGGCCGTGTCCCTGATGGCATGTGCTTTATAAAGGTCCAGCACTCGTAACGTCTGAGGCATTTCTTAGTCAAGGAAGCTAAAATACACTAAACCAAAACACTTTCACTTTTCCTACATGTGACTCCTCAGAGCACAGATCACTTATTTACAGTTCAACACAGCCTTAAATGTCGGGGGCAGGCCGCACGTATTGCCCTAGAAAATCATTTTGCACAGACAGTTAATGTTTGGTAATGGCAAAGGAATGTATTACCGTTTAAAACCTCTTAATACATTTGCTGTCACGTAACGAAAACATTTTAAAACGCTAAGGCCAGCAGAAGCATTTCACGTGGATGATTCAGTTTACCCGTAAGAATAAACGTTAAAATTAGGCAAAGCAGCAGAAACTATCACCAAAACCAGAACAACACCCCGGTTCTGCCAAAGCACCGAGGGGGCCCCAGGACTCCCCCAGCGCTGATGCTGCCCGCAGCCAGCCCGGGGCCGTGCAGCACCGCCCGGCTGCTCTCCCCGGACGCCGCCAGCAGCACCCGGGCTGTGCCCAGTTCTGTTCGCCAGCCCGGGGCCGCTCCGGCCCGCGCCGGGCGCTCCGTGCGGGGCTGCGGCGGGGCGGGCGTGCGGGGGAAGGACACGGCGGAGGGCACGGCGGCGGTGCCGGGCGGTGCC
>JAYDZK010000057.1:8845302-8863573 GCA_034509185.1 Euphonia xanthogaster | reverse complement strand
GCGGGAGATGAAGCTGGAGTGGCCCATGCTCACGTCCACCGAGCCCTGCGACGAGTTGCGGCCGATGGTCACCGAGCGCTTCTTCATGAGGTACTCGAACTCCCGGCCCTCGAGCCGCGCCACGGCCGCCGCCGCCGCCGCCGCCGCCATCTTAGCGAGGGACGAGCGAGGCGCGGCCCCGCCCGCACCGGCCCCGCGCCGGCCCCGCACACAGCAGGGAACGGGGCCGCGCACCCGGCCCTGACGCAGCCACGCGCTGATTGACAGCGCGCGGGGCCAATGCGCGGCCCGCACGCCCATGGGGCTACGGCGGCGCGGCCAATGGCGAGCGGCGCCGGCCCCGCACGTCCGAATGTCGGCGCACGAGCGCAGGGGCGCGGCCCGGAAAACGCGGAGCGGAGCCGCGCGCGGGGAGCGGGGCGGAGCTGCCCCGGCGGCACCTCCCGCCCGCCGGCCGGGAGGGGAGGAGAAGGACGGGAGGGGAGGGACCGAGCCGGCTCCGGGACGGCCGCCCCTGTCGGCTCCCGCATCCCCTTCCCTCCCTCTCGGCCACCTGCAGCCTGCGGCGGGGATCCGGGCCCCGCACCTGCCGTCCGCAAGCAGCGCCCTCAGGAGCGGCACCGGGCGCGGGGGGAGAGGGGGAAGAATGGGGAATGGAATAAATAGAAGGAGACGAATAGTGCTAGAGGGTGAGCAAGAACCACTAGGAGAGTGCTAGATAACTGCTGAACTTTAGCCTCAAACTAGCGTATTATTAACAAAGAATAAAAATAGAACCTAAACTAAAGTTTGATCTGACAGGTTACCTAAAGGTAACTCCGCCCTGTCAGAGTTTGGTAACACCCGTGGAAAATCAGCAGTGTTTCAAACGGCCAAGTTCCAGGTAAGGCAGGCTGTGTCTGTGCACACAGCTCAGCTCAGCCCCAGTTTTCTCAGAGGAACTAGGGCACAAGGAGGGAGCGAGTGACCTGACACAACACGCAGACACCGAGTGCTGAGTGTCACTGCTCCGAGGGCACGGCACGCAGGAGGGAATGGCACAGGTACTAGCATGGAAACACCAAGTGAGAATCCACAGCATGGGTTTGACTTGAAAATGGCACAGGCTACCAAAAAAGATGGCATTAATTTTACACAGTTCAACAAATACAGCACCTGCAATGAAAATATGATACCTGATCCAAATACTCATTGTTACAGGGACCAGGCACCGTCAAAACTGAAAAGTAAACACAGTTAAACACTTTTGGCTATGGACTGGGAAGAGGGTGCTAAAATGTATTCATGCTTATTTACCAACATATGCACTGCAAACATGTCACCGTAACAGCTCCATAACCTCGCCGTGGTTTGCTGAGAAAAGGGTTGTGTCGTTTGGGGTTTTTACTGTACTGAAGCTCACAATTATTTATTAATAAAAATAACTGCCCAGAGAATCTGTGGCTGCCCAATCCACAGGTGTGTTTAAGGGCAGGTTGGATGAGGTTTGGAGCAGCCTGGTCTGGTGGAAGGTGTTCCTGCCCATGGCAGGGGGATGAACTTTAGGTCCCTTCTGACCCAAACCATTCTGTGAATTCAGAAGACATTAAACATTTTTGCACTTCAGCCAAAAAACAATCAGCCTGCTAACAAACATCCAGCAGTCAAGTTGAAATTGAAACTTTTGGGTTTGCACATTTGACTCAACAGATCTTCAACTGCAGAACTATTTTGTGAATGCTTAGGAACAGAATATGGTACCTGCTGCCTGCAAAGTGATGGCAAACCTTAGTTTTACCCTTAGGATTGTATCAGCACTTCTTATAGGCAGCTACAACATAATTCCACACTGGTTCAGTCCATTTACACAATCTCATATGCACAGCAGATGCAGTAAAATATAGCAACAGTTTAGAGCTTTGGTTTCTTTTACAGAAACTTTAGTTAAATCTTGCCCACACTTTGGTATTTAGAATCAGACTTTCTTCTATACCAACATATGTTTGGCACAGCAAATGTGGAGCATCAGAGAGGCAGTTATGACTCCCTGATTCTCAGCTTGTTTTTATCCCTTGGCTCTGCTGGCAACAGAAATGTTGTGCCTGCTTTGCTAACAATCGGTTTGGGATCCTGAGGGCCCTGCTGGCTGGAATTACCCATGGATTGCCATCTCCTAACACACCCCACGCCTGCAGAGAGAAAAAACTGGCAGAATGGGAGAGCAGCCAGGTGAATTTCCATCAGGCCAGCAGCACTTTCCACCAGCCTGATGGTTGCTCAGTTTGCAGAACTCAAAGGCACTGCTGCCACTTCACCGTTTTCCGTTATGTGAATCACAGCTTTCTTAATTTGTATTAATTCATTAATAAGAAGCAGTACTGAATTCACAAAGCTGATACAGATCCTGTGCTGTTCATACAGAACAACACAGAGAACACTGACACGGAATGCTGAAGTTTTGCAATCTGCCTGCACTGAAGTTTCTGTCCAAGGGTCCCAGCATCACTAAGCTGCTCTGTGGAAAGGAACTGAACACCAGTAGGGCTGTTTGCTTTTGCATGAGCAGCACTGCAGAGCAAACACCAGACCCCATTGTGAGAAGCTCCATTCGTTTCAAGAGGACAGCTGAGATCCTTCTGTCCATGTTTTTCTAAATTGGAGCAGATTTAGTCACTTACTTTGTGATCACACAGCACAGGTACAGGTCACCCTGACCTGCCCATGTGCAGGTCTGAGCTGCACAGAGCAGGAACCAGAGCAGGTACATGTGGTGAACAGCTCACACTGACAGAACGTTCTGTCTGTTCTGGGTCTCTGGGCTCCCCAAAAACCCACTCGTGGAACAAAACCTGGCCCTGAGGTCAGAGCTGCACTGCAGATAATCCTCTTGCACACTTGTTTTTTCCCCTGCCAGCTGACTGAAAGCAAAAGGCCTTTTTCTCTGTCTGCCTTACATCCACCTTAACTATTCAGGACAGAATGAAGCTACTGACCAAAATTTAATCAGCCCAATGAACTTCTGCAATGTTCACTGGCACTGAACAAGCTCTCAAAGCACTTCTTCCATTTTTCTACTTCATGCCAAGTAACCCCATGTTACCCAGTCCCCATCATATTATGCAGCAGCATCTGACTGCATCACAGAAATGAAGCACCTGTACCATCTAATCTTAAACAATCTGGCCTGAGGGTAATAGAAATGTGTGAGTACCATCTAAGAGCTAATCCATTAATACTGTTTTATGTGACCAACCTCCACATTTTTAGACTTTTTCATTTTTCCTTGAAGTTCCTGCTGTGGCAACACAAGGGCATTCATCCACAGCTGCTTGTGCTGGCATAGAATGAGGATTTCTTTCTTCCTGCATGTGCCCTGTACTGAGGGCTATCAATGAGTGCAGCAGCTTCTCAAGATGGACATTTTCACAGATCCCAAGCACAGACTACTACTAGAGGAATATGATGAATAATCAAGTAGATTAAGTAACCTTAATTGCTTACTTTGACACAACCAGCAATTAAACAGCTTTTAAAAGCTATCAGGAGCTATCCATAATCTTCTTATTACAGCAAGTGTCCCAGGCTTCCCGGAGATTTGATTTTTAGTAAACAAAATCCTACAAAGTTAATTGTCAGAACCACTTCAGTAACATCCATGTGTGATATAACAAAATGAGCCCTCCAAATACCAGACCCTGTGCAACTGAATGGAGAAAGATTTCCCATATTAATATCCCTGCACCTCACAAGCACATTTTTTCCTTTCCCAAGGTGAGAAGCCCCTTGTAAGCCGTAACAGCTTCCTCCAACAGAGCCTCAAAACCACAGGCACATTTTTGGGTAATCCCAATAACTATCCTGGAGCTCTTCACATGCTTAAATTTAACAAGGTGTGTAAAACTTAGCAGGACTCATGCTGGGATTTAGTCATTTTCTCACAAATGCATTTTGGTTAAGGGGAAACTATTAAAAAAGCACTGTGCAATTGCTGCAAAATATTGAAACCAGCAAATGGCTGGGAAGGTGGGAAGCTCTCCAGATACACCCACCCAGTTTCTGAAGTGACTTTAATAATAACAGGAGAAAATAAACTGCTATACCTCAAATGTTAGCATTTCTTCCTTTATGGATAACTTTCACACCTCTTTAAGTAATAAAGCTGTAAAGTGCAATTCTATTAAAAAACCTAAGACAACCAGAGCACATTTTTTTGTAGGAGGAACAGGGAGGAGGGCAAACACAGCTACCTGAGCTGCCACTTGTTAACGTTATTGACCTTGGAGAGAAGGGAAATGAGCACTGCACAAGGCAAAGCCACCCAGCAGCCCACTGGGCTGGGCAGCTCGTTTGTGGAACTGCTTTATTATCCTCTGCATCCTAACCACAGGCTGCCTGCTTCCTAACACGACCCAAAGAACCAGTCAGCACTTCTTACAAGTGCAAGGCAGAAAGCTTCTGGCTCAGCAGTCACTCACTGACACAGAGGAATTGCTCCTCTCCAGGTGGGGAACCCATCCAAAAGCTATGAAAAATAATCAGGCTAATTAATTCCTATCTGCAAAGAGCAATTCCATAACTCCTCAAGCAGTTCGAGGAGGCGAGCAGTCAACTCAGCCATGCTGGAACTTGGTAGTGACCAAAGGGATAAAGGCACAGCCCCAAATCCTCCATGTGCTGTGAGACCATGAAAACTCAAATGCCTTGAACAGAGAGCACCCATTCCACTCTCCCAGGAATCACTCCGAAAGGAACTCTACACTGCAACACCACAAAAGGATTTTCAGAAGCTGCAGCAGCAGTGTCTGTTAACTGGAAATGCAAACAGTGTCTGTTAACTGGAAATGCAAACCCCCCCTTGCTTTGCAATCCAGCCTCGCATGACCCAGACTTTGCCAAAGAAATAGTTAATTATTCTTCAGGCTTCTATTTTTTGTTTAAAATTGGACCTGATGATTCAAAAGCACTGAAGTTTTGTTATCCACTTCTAACCAAGAGTTCTACACAGTGAAGTCCTGAAGCATAATCAGGCCCAGATCTCATGAGTGCAGCACTCACTGGATTTAATGCTGATCATTAGTAACTGCTATCAGTTATGAGCCACAATTCTACTGCAAGAATTTTCTCCAAGTTCTTTTGCCTTTTCTGCAATGGAATGTTCATCCTATCTCTTTGATGGATCAAGAAATGTACAGCAACTCTCTTTGAATTAAAATGTGAATTAACTACATGAAACATAACCAAAGGTAAATCAAATCCAGTACCAAGTGTAAACTAACAAGAATCAATAGAAAAACAGGCTTTAAAATATTCTTTTCATGATAGAGCCTTCTAATTGAAATTTGTCATTTCAGTGTGGGAGAAAAGAACTTTTTATCAAAATCAGTTTGGTTTGGGTTTATTTTAAAATCAATGCCTTTTCCTCAGCCAACAGAAAGTCAAAAAGAAAGGAATAGTGTAAAGTAAAGACGTATTTTTCTTTATGTCTGTCTTTGAGATATTTCTTACTGTGTCCAACAGGATAACTGCAGAACAAAGCAAACTTCAGGAGAGTTACTGAGATACTGAGGTATGAAAAACTGTGACACGAAGGTTAAGCAATTGCAATTGTTTTCACTAGAGACAAATGTTACTGAAATCATGTAATAAGGCAAAAGCACTGTGAGAACAACCTCATGTTCCATAAACAGATACTGTAAGATGCCTATAAAGAAACTGGCTGAATTCAAAGCACACAAAGAAAGATCCTATAAGGAATATGATGACAGCAGCACTGCTTTTCACATCCATATAAAGTATTTAGCATTGGTATTTTTAATGTGTAGCCAAAGCCTGAACAACTTAAAATAGGACATTTTCCATCCCTGTTAGGAATCCTCCAACACAAGAACCAACCTCTGTTCTCTGTTTATACCAAAATCTACCAAGAGCCAGTCTTGCACAGCTGCATTTGTAACACTGACATAAGATGGAGCTGCTTGAGAATGTCCTTCCTAAAGACAAAACAAGATATTGAAGTACATTCAGTCTCAGGTTTGGCCCCACAGATTCTCATTTTCCTAATAAATCTCAAAATATTCAGAAGAGTTGTCATATTTAATTGCTTTTTCTATGAAACTTCCTTAAGTTCACATCTAATCTTTAAAACAGAAAGCATTTAAAGTTTTGATAAAAGAGAGAAAGTCACACTATTGACTTCCTTCTGGGAGGGGAGCACTTGAACAACAAATAGCTGTTTAGAACCATTTAGGAAAAAAACCAAACAAGTGTTGAGGTGCAGAGATTCTGTTTGAGTCCTGTGCAAATCACAAGGTGTTCAAGCAACCTCCAGAAGGGCAAGGGGAGAATACAAGCATTTCTGACAGGAGAGACAGGAATCTTTTCAAAATTCAGACTCATGTTAACATGCTTTGCAATACAGAATGGACAGCACAGACAGGTCTGAGATTACCTTAAAAAAAAAAAAAAAAGTAATATTGCCCAAATATCAATACCAAAGTCTTTTCAACACAGGGAGAGAAGAAAAAAAAAATCAATGAAAACCAATTTATATCTACTGCAAACATAGAATATTGAGGCAGAAAGATGTCACTCACTTCTACATGTTCATCTGAGTGATGCATAATAAGCACTGTAAAGGTGAGACCTTTGGGGAAAGCAGAACCACGTGAGGAAAATAGTTCCCTTCAGCAGATATTCAGAACACCAACACACAGGCACTACACTACCTCAGTCAGGAGCAGAAAAATGAAGCTGAGTCTCATCAGTCAAAGGCCACCACGGGGCTGTGTTGGGAACAGCCAGCAGAGAGTCTGTGACCAGAAGCTACCGATGCTCAGAGACAGTAATTACTGACAGATGTTCAACAGAGGAATAAATCTCTCTGCTGAGGACTTGGGTTCTTCAAAGCCCATCTCCTCCACCTCAATTTATTTTGCTGATTGAATTAGCCTGTGGTTAATTTGATACTCTATTTTCATTTGAGTCTCAGAAAAGGAATGATGCAACAGACTGTATTCCAACCACCAAATAAAGAACCCACCTCGGGATGAGGATCCAGAGTTTCTCACCAGTGTTTCCAAGTGCCCCCAATTCCATCCAGTGCCTTTTGTGGGGCATCCCTGCTGCCAGGGGAGCTGCCTGTTTGGACAGTGACAGCACTGAACACAAGAGCAACCTGGAACAATTTGCTTGTAGTTGTTACAGTCACTGCAGTCAGCAACACACAGATTTTCATTGCCTGTTAGCAAATCACTGAGTGAGGTGCAGAACTGGGACAAGGAACCACAGAATATCCTGAGCTGGAAGAGACCCACAGAGATCATCACAGCCCAAGCTGTGGCCCTGCCCAGGACACCCAACAATCCCACCCTGAGAGTGCTGTCCCAGCTCTCCCGGAGCTCTGGCAGCCCTGGGGCTGTGCCCATTCCCTGGGGAGCCTGGGCAGTGCCCCACAGTCTCCTGATCTCTGCAGGAAGAATCTTTCCCAATGTCCAACCCAAACCTCCCCTGAGCACGTGGCTCAGGAAAAAAAACAAACCCAAAACAAGAGAAAAGTTTGCTCAGTAGAAAGTAAACACGAAGAGAAGCATTTCTATATGTGTAATAAATATTTAGACCATAATAAATTAAAATTTTAAGATGCACTGAAAGCTTTTCTGAGGATAGACTGCAGCATTAGAGAAAAACAGCAACATGCATCAACTACACAGCAGAGCACCTTCCACAGCATCAGCTACAGGACTACAGGACTTTTTTGACTTCTCACAAGCTCTTTATGCCACCTGAAACTTGTCGAGTGCAAAAGCTTTGCAGATAAAATCCAGCCACTTTCTAACAGGATTCTTAGATAGAAATAAAAACAGAAACTGAGAGTTTAAAATAGAGTTGAAATATTAGTAGGTTGCAGCTCACAAACACATTGTCCTTTCTCCCAAGGACACAAACCTAAAATCAGTCAACTTTCACTGCTGATCACAAGATCACCATTAGAGTTTCTAACCCAAAATATATTTGTAAACCACTATTAAATTTAGAACCTGTCTGTAAACAGAGCAGCTACACAAGCCCTGCCCTGCAGACTGCTGTCACTGCCCTGGGGCTGGTCAGTGCTGGGGATGACTTGAGAAGCTCAGCAATTCAACAACTTAATTACTGTGTTGGCAGGATCCAGGATTCTAATGAATTTTTAACTTTCTACTAATCAGTTTCAAGGGACTATTTGTATTTTCCCTCATCAGATCCCTGATGGCACTTTTCACTCAAATTGCCTTTATTTTACTTAATAAGGCTGTTTTCCTCCCCAGAAAACACTTAGTAAGAAGTTATTTGCAGCAATCAAATAGATTATTGATGTAAGCACAATTCTGCAAACTGACCTGTGACACATCATTCAATTTTTTGTCATATACTGGTACAGAGCTCTGCAGAAATGATTTTATTTGCAAGTTTGGTGCCAGTGATGGTCTTCCTGCCTGACCTTTGGGCCTGACCTTTTTGTGTGTGTTTTACTTTCTGCAGCTTTTGAGAGAAATGGTGCTCAATATAAAGGTATTTTGCTTAATTTCAAAGCTGGGGGCTTTGGCTCCCTCTGAGGTTGGCCAAGTTTTGAAGGCAGCATTATGAACTGAGTTTGTGTCAGTATGATAAAACCCCAAGTACAGCAACTGTAGCTCACTACCTCAGAGGCTTTTCAAGTCTCCTAATAGCCCTTGTACAACAAAATGTGTTTCTGTAATGTCACATGATTTATGCATTCTCATTCTTTGATTTTGGCTCCATTTTGAGTAAAGAAAAAAGCAAATACAGGTAAGAACATGCTTCCTATAATTAACACCAGTAACAGTCTTCAATTTCTTCCACAGATAACGTTTTTCCCTCAGTTTATCAACTTTTTAAAAAAAATCTGTGATTCTGCTCAGTCTTTACACAAACCCAGACATGTAAATGCAGCTGAAAATCTCATTCCATTAATATTCTTCCTTTGTAAGAAAAGGCTGAAAGGCAATTTTCCCCAATAAAACAGTTGCAGTAATTGCAGAGGCAGGGTTACAGTAGACAAGAGGGGAAGAAAAACATCCCTCACAGCTGTAACTGAGTAAACCAAAATTAGGATGGATGGAAGCAGGGAAGGACAGAGGATCACTGGACATCCAAAAGAGACATTTTTGTATCTAAAAATATTTTTTTCTTCTAATCCCTAGTACAGAATTTTAAACACAAAACTCACCCTCTTTGAGAACACCTGGTGTCACCTCACCATTAAATACATCAATACTGCCCTGCAGTTTGGAATTCACCTTTGCTATTTTACACCATAAAGATCTGATATCAAAGAGTAATCAAAATTTGAAACAAGTGAATTTAAAACATCTACTAAGCATCCTCACAAACTTTTTTTTCCCTCTTAACACCTGTTTGGGTTTTTTTTTTTTTATTAGGAAGGCATGAGGCAGAATAAGCAAATGGAGAAAAAAGCTCTTAAAATCAGCATTCTGGAAGCTCATAATATTAAGTTAAACCCTTAATATCCTATTTCTAATGCTCAACAGGCTTTAAATTTGTCACCAAAAATAGGTAGTATTTGCCTAAGATCCCAGAATAACTTGACATAATAATCTGAATAGCTGGATCAGCTTCTTCCTCAGTGCTTTTCTGCATGACTACAAGGGGAAAAGGTGTTTCACATCACAGACCAATGTTTAGCCCACAGCTCAATCCCAAGCTTGTAGTGCTGGTGTCATTTCCTGGGCTTGCCACTGGTTCCCAGGCTCACAGCACCTCCCTGGTGTGACCGAGAACAAACCACATGAAAGCAATGACAGGAATAAAAAACCCCAAAGATACCACCACCCTTCTGAGGGTGTGTTTAGGTGAGTTCCTGTCTCCAGGTTATCTCATGGACTCAAAGCGTGTCAGAGGCTGTGGGGAGACTGGAAAGGGAAGAGCAGCAGCAGCTGTGGGAGCTGGAACATGAACCCAGGCCCCTGTTCCAGCCCAGAGCCACTGTTCCCCTGGATAGCCTGGCAGCCCTGCACAGCCCTGGAATGGGTCTGACAGAGCACTGTGCACTTTCACCAGAGCACTTCTAGACTTCCACCAGAGATCCTCTTCTGGCTATGGCTTTTGGAAGCTATCCTAAAAAAGAACAACAAGTCCCTTATTCCTGCATTTCCTACATTTATTTATAATTCATCAGTCTTGAAATAAAGTTATGCAAATCTTTATCCTATGATCAGACTTTAAAAAATGCTGATTTAGGACTATTTTAGATATAGGGAGACAACAGCTATATGAATTTCAGGAGAAGTTATTTTTTTCTGCACATTCACAAAACACACCTGCAGCTGTCTTAATTTATAGCAAAGTTCTCAAACCTGGTGAGGTATTTTTGCTCAAATCTTACCCAAACTTGTATCTGCAAGCCCACACAAGACACTGAATCAGGATGTTACAGACAAGAATCATTTTCACCTATGAGAATTATCTACTGCAACCTGTATTTTCATCTGCCCTTCTGGAAAAGGAAAGACAAGTCACTGGAATATATTAAATATGTTGCACTCTATTATCCCCAAGTACTTTTATCTAATTTGGGATTTAAACCAGCACAAGAATGATCAGAGCTGCTCTGTAGAGACTCACTTTAAGTCATCCCAGATCAACAGCTGAATCACAAGCTAAACACCACTGTACCATACTCAAAGCCAGGTCGAGTTTATCCTACGATGGAATTTTTAAATTCCAAAAATTCCTACTACAGCAGGATTTTATTTTTTGCCATTGAAGACAGTAACATTAAGACAAGTGCTGTGTTCATTTGAAAAATAGGTCATGTCAAAAACTGCTTTGAAATTATTATTTAAACAAAGCTTACAAACAGTGATTAAATTCTTCTGCTGAAATGTCTTCTGATGGCTGCACCAAGGTTGACCAACCAAGAAGGAGCATATCACAGAAGAATGAGGTTGGAAGAGACCTCTAAGAGCATCGAGTCCAACCTATGCACTAATACCTCAAAAGAAATGTGTGTAGAGAACCAGGAAGAGCCAGGATGAGATTTAACAGATATTCCAAGGATGTGGAGATCAAGAACAGGAATACACACTAACTTCAGAAAATAGCCTAACAATTACTTCATTAGTTAGATCTAAAATATCTGAGCCCAACATGTTTCTAGGAAAGCATATGCAGTTTGCCACTTGGTCTGACTGAAGCCAAAGAACCAATGTAACCAAGTTCAACAGCAGCACACACCCATACAAGAGACCCTGATTTTTTACTGTCTGCTTACTGCATACACACTTAGCAAAGTATTTTTGCTACTACAGACAGGAGATGTTTACAAACACACAATTGTAACCACATAAAAAAGACTCCTTAACACAGTGCCTGCAGTCATCTCGCTTCAGACCATATCCTCTCTTAAACAGAGAAAGGTCTTTGTGATAAATCCTAAACCATCTCCACATGCACACACTGTTACCTAGTACAGACAAAGCTTTTCAAATCAGAAATTGTCTGTTTTAAGTTGCCCCCATGAATGTATTTCAAGGGTTCCCATATCTTAAATGCCATGGATCAGGACTGTGACTACTACAATAAAAGTAAAAAAGAAAAATGGAAAACAGAAATGGAAGATGAAATCATTCTGGATCCTATGTTTTATGAAACAACATTTGAAAATTCTATAAAATAGCCAAGTTCTCAGAGGGCCAAGGCTCTGAGTAAACTGATCCAAACCTGAAGTCAGCCCTGCTTGGAGCAGGGTGGATGAGACGGCCTTCAGAGGCCCCTTTCAATCCATGTTAGTTTAAGGTTTCATAAAATAAACTGGAGAGTGAGGCTGTGTGTGTACACACACACAAAACCACTTGCTCTCTTTATTTCTAGATACTCTGGGCAGTCTCTGATACAGCTCCTCTGAACACTGCATCCAGAGCATGATTACACACAGCACAGAGCAGAGCAGACTGATTTTAGCATCTTAAATACAAGGTAGCTCTACATTTATGCACAAGAACTACAGAAATAAATATTGCTCTATGACCTAAGTGAGGTGGTGAACATGTGAATTCTCACACTTATCAGCTCTACCTGATCCAGTTTATCTGTTGAATCCTCGGAATTGTGACACCACAATCCTCACTGCCAGGGCTCTGAGTGCTGCAGTGGTGAGGAATCTCTGGAATTATAAATGAAATTAATGGCTTCTGCTGAGACAGGGGAAAAGAGAGGAAGCAGGCTTGTGCTGGCACAGGACACTCAAACCACAAACAGTGCTCAGGTTCACCATTCCTCTCTGACCCACATTTCATTTACGCATCTCAAACTGAAACTCCACTTCTCCAACCTCTGGAATTCCTCCTTTGATGCATTCTCCTTCCTGCTATCCTCTGATCAGTATTCTCAGCAGTGACTCACAAGAACATGCTTAACACAACACACAGCTGAAACTTGTTTGGGGTGCCTTGATTTAGAAGCCCAAAACAGGGCACAGAAATAGAAGCGTTTGCAGTGTGCATTGAAAAAGGCACAAGAATGAGGTCAAACTGGCTGAGAATATGCAGTTGTGGATTCTTCTGATCTTGAAGCCTTTGGAGGAAAATGTAACAGAAGGCTGAGTCCTCTTCCCTTCTCACTGTAATGACACCAACAGCTGAAAATCTGAGAGCACTGGAAGACACCTCACTGAGCATAAGTGTCACCAGCCACACTTCTTCCACAAGCCAAACTGAGTTATTTACATGTGTCATTGTTTGGTCAAAGGAAAATCTGAAAGGTACAGAGCAAAGAGAGAACACAAATACAGAAGAAGTGACATTTTCATTTTGAGAAAGTCTCAAAAAACTGCCTTCTCAACTTCTCAGCTCTTTTTTTTTAATCTATCTGTACAACATTTAGAGTAAAATCTATTGTTCATAAAGCAACATTGAATTCAGCTACTTCAAAAGCATCAAGATAATATTTAAGAACAACAGCAGTTTCTTACAGACAGTGAAGTAGCTCATTTAAAAAACTGAATGCAGAGAATAATGATGTAATTAGGGGAATTTCTCCCCACAGAGAGGCTGTTCTAGTGTAAGTTGGTGGGAAAGCCCAGCTGGCTTGAATATTGTAAGATCAAGACCTGAAAGCTTATGCAAGTGTGTGGTTAAAGAAAAAAAAAGTTAAAATCAGAACACTGGAAGTTTCTGTGCTTCTGACAACCATACACTGAACACCCTGAATGCTGTACCAACCTCAGCTTCTTGGTTCAAAACCTTTCCAGGATTACTCACACTCAGTAACTAGAAAACATTCAGAACCGCCAACACCGTTCTGTAGAACTTCAGTTACTGAAAGCACTCCACTTATTTCATCTCTGTTACAGAAGAAAATAATTAAGATTCATCACTTATCAGCTCATGTATCAGGTTTTGTGCTATCAAAAGCAAAGCAAGACATCAAATGATTCAATCACAGAAGATTTTAGATAAGCACCAGAGTAGCTGATCTCAGTTACTCATTTTTTCAAAGGCACCAAGGCAATCTACAGTCCAGCATTTTTACCCATCATTTTCCAGGGCATCAATCACCTGCACAAATGCCTTCCAATATATGGGATATGTTACATTTGTCACCTACAGAGAAGCATTCCAAGAAACACATTCAGGAGGAAGCACACTTGATGCTGCAACTGACACTAGAATATTGTTTATATCTTAACCCTTCTGAGTTCCAAATAAAATGTAAGGAACTCAGTCATTAAAATAGTCAGAATTTCATAACTTTTTGTAGGCTAAGTTTAGCAATACCATGAGCACTTCAGCTTGTCCTCTTTTGTTGCCCCTCAGAGAGCTCTGTACAGACTCTTCCAGGGAAATAATCCACTCCACACACTTAAACATCGACATAACACAATAAAACTTTAGGTAATTGAGTTTAATGTGCTGTTCAACACAACATGGGATTTCACACAACTTACAGTAATTCTTTACAGTTCACAATATCCTCATAGCAAAATCCAAATGGAGTAAAAATTGCTCCTGTATTGTTACGCTTGATTTTTTTCTTGCTGCTCACCCTGAAAAGCAACACAGTAATTACAGTTACAATATGACATTCAAATACCTAAACATGAAAGAAGTTTATATTGTTTCACTATGTCTAGGGAAGTGGACTCCCTTGATACGATCTTCTAACCTGGAAATAAGAGGAAACATCACAGTAAGTGCATTTGAGCTTTTCTACGTGCAATACCCATAAAGAGACCAACACCTTATGTTTTATGATTTATAAACAGAGGGTTCACTACAGTGAAATACAGACCAACATTCAGCATTACAATAAATTATTGGTCTGAGACTAACCACTCAATTGTCTGTAAGGAAAAGCTGTGTTACAGTCCCTTTGAAGTCACATTAGTGAAACAACCACAGACTGTGGTTTGACAGGGGTGGGGGTGGCTGTTTTTGGTTTTTTCTTTTTTTTTTCCCCTTCTTTAATTAAAAACAAACTATGAACACTAAAGATCAAAAGCAGTACATGCAGAATCTTTTAGGCCAATTAAAAATTGCAACTAGTCAAAACAAGGCACTGAAAATTGATTTGTATGGAGAGAACAGGAAGCTGTCCTACCAAGCAGGTTATATTTATCAGGCTTTTTTTTTTTCCTTTTTTTTCTTTTAAATTTAACTTATACTTTCCTGTTTTCTAAGAAACTCCTCAGCTGTTCCCCTTTGTCATGGTAAGTCTATAGCATTAACACCGTGCTGGACCATCCCTGGAGATTGTTTGTTTACTTTCCAAGGGAACTGCACTTTACAGCTGCCTTGTCTGGACAGTAATCACATGGCTTTTCAGACAATACATTACTCAAGATGAAAAGAAGTTCTGCAACACAGTCTTGCAAAGTCCCACAGCTATGAGGAAAGCTCTACAGCAAAAATCATTACACAAGGTGCTGCCAGTGCCAAATTAGGAGAGACAGGGACAGGCTGAAGCCTCTCACAAACCTGGGGCTTCCCAACTCAACATTTGTTACTGACTGACACCAACTCATTCTACTGCACACTTCAGCCATCCCCTCTGAACTGCTGTGACACTTCTGAGTATCCATCACTTCTGAGTATCCATCTTGCATTTGTATTCTGTTTCATTTTTACTGAATTGAAGAAAAAAAAAAAAAAAGATACAGTCCATAATCAAATCTCAAGGAAGTCAGTTCACAGAATCACAGAATGGTTTGAGTTGGAAGGGACCTTAAAGATCATCTTGTTCCAACCCCTGACATGGGCAGTTCTATCATGAGAATTTGTCTTTTTTACACAGTAAATGAGTTTTTTAATCCATATAATTCAACTACTACAACAGTAAAATAATCAAATTCCCCAAAGCTTTCTCAAAAAATCCTGTTCAACTAATTTGGCTCATTAGTTTTCAATGCCAGAGCAAATAACATATATTTTTAAAAATTTTGTTTATTATCTGCTTTGATGGCTTTGTAATTGATACATGTACATCAGAAAAAGAATTTGAAATAAGCTTGGTTAAATTCCAAATGTTAAAGTTAGAAGCTAATAACAGAAGAAGCGGTGGAGAAGGACTGGAAACCTTACTGGATGTGGGCTGGTAACCTTTCCATTTGGCTTTGCCCTGCTAATGCCCCTTTAAATCAGAATTTCTGAACATTCTTTCCTTCCTGTTATATCAACCTGCTAACTCCTCATAACAGCCACTACTCAAAAAACCATTCCATTTCACCTGGCAAGAATCTTCTTGACTCCCCCACTGCTTCTCCATCAACCTAATTCTCTCCAACTGCTGAAAGCCAATGTCATCAGGCTCCAAAACCAAGGCACAAACCAAACATTAATGAAGCTGAATTTAAGTGTTCTTCCTCTACTGTCTTTGATGTGTGCAGTCCCTTAATAGCTAGTGTTTAGCCAACCTAAAGTTAGACTCAAGAGTAAAAAGCCTAGAATACAACAGCTGCTTTATGATTATTAATTCTGAATGTGCCAATAAAGCACCTACAATAAGACCTTGCTCTCTTCTTGACCCTCACAAGTACAGAATGAAAAGACATATTTGGTAAAGCCCAAAACAACAACAGGAAAGCATGACAGCCAAGTGCCTGGAAAGCAGGAAATACCTGCCTGCATTGCCTCCCTTCAACATGAAGCACAGTACCACACCTCTGAAAACAAGAAAGAACTACACATTAACATAAACACTGTTCCTTTCTGAAGAAAACTGATTTTTTTTCTATTTGCCCAGATATTTAAAAGCACTGAGTTAGCAATTGAGTTTGGTCTTCCTTCTAATATGCAAGTTCAGCTACCAACAGGACTTTGGGCAGCTGACTTGACCCTGTATGGACATCCCACAGCCACTAAGAACCTCAGTGACCTCAGTGCACTCTCCCTCACTGCTCTGCTGTGAGCCAAAGACAAACCCCACAGCGTGACCACTGATGTGGGGTTCAGACACTGAAACACAAGCTATTTTCCTCACAGTGAGGTTATACAAGTTCTCCTGGTAGGAAACATTCCCTGGAATAACACAGCACGCCCTAGGACGTCTGGCTCATTAAACTCCTCTTATTTTTGACTCTCCTCATTCTTAGGCAGCTGTTGCTCCTTAGCCTTGTACAATTACCACTGTGTACATGCCTGATCATTTGTCCAGCATTTTATGTACTTGGTGGGAATTAGAACCTTCCCACTGACATCAAGAGACTGTTCCATAGCCTCACTGCCTTAGCTTTTAGGGCAACAAAGTTGTTTTCATACCAAACAATTTTTCACAATATTTCTCGCATCTCACAAGGCTGAAGTAAGCAATCAATTAAACATAAACCCTCTGCCTCACCTGTATCAAATCAGTCCAAGGGATTTAGTTAGTGCTGCACTCTAAACTAAAATTATAGTGCAAGAGAAAAATGCTATTTTGAAGACTGTACCTGAATTTTTCAGGCTTCATCAGCACTGGTATTTATTTACTCCTGACCTAACTTCCAAGTATTCTCTGCCATAGAATTGCTTTCCGAACCCCAACTCATTCACCTACTAAAATCAAAAGTAAGAACAAAAGATATTCAGCATCTTCAATTTAACTAAAATTAGCTGCATATTTTCCTTTTCATATATAACTTTTATCTCATTATTTTTAAATGTCAGCTACACTCCTTCACGTGGTATTTTATCCACCCTTCCCAAGTAAGGGGAGGACAGTACTAACGTTCCATCTGCTGCTATTAAAGGAGTGCTGGCTGACAATGCTCTTTCTTCCTTCCTAGCGATCCTTCTCACACCCTCAGAGAGGGGACAGAGCCGACCTCTTGACAACAGGTTGTAGGTATCATACCTAGAAAGAAGACTGATATCAACATTCACAATTATTTACTCGCTATTAGCAAACAGAGGAATATTGTGACAATCTACTCACATATCTAGTAAAAACCCTGCGACTTCTGCGTCATTTCTGAAATCCATCCAACTTTTCCTTAAGTGTCAGCCACCGGTCAATGTGATTTCCTACATAAATCCTTGTTTTCCCCCTTCTTCTATCAAGACTCTTCTTTTTCTTTTCCAGAATAGACAACACTGAGGGCCTTCCACACCTCTTTGCTGGCAGGGACATGCTGAGCCTGAGAATAAAGGAGAGGCTTTATTGAGAGGCAGCTCAGAACATCAGGCGGTACCTCAGCGTCCCGAGCCAGCACAGCGAGGACAAAAGGCCGAACATCTCCGGCTCCTCGCAAGCCAAGCACCGGCTGCAGCCCCGCACCGACGGCTCCCGACCCGCGCCCACCCGCTCGGCTCTTCCCCCCTCGGCGCTTCTCGCGGCAAACGGCGGAGAACCGGGCCGGTTCCAGGGGGAACACGGCGAAGGACTGCGGGACAGCCCCTCACACCGCTCCCGCGGGGAGGAGACCGCCATTGCCGCCTCACACCGCCCCTGAAGGGGAGGAGCCATTGCCGCCTCACACCGCCCCTGAAGGGAGGAGCCATTGCCGCCTCACACCGCCCCTGAAGGGAGGAGCCATTGCCGCCTCACACCGCTCCTGAGGGGAAGGGACATTCCCGCCTCACGCCGCTCCTGAGAGGGGGAGACATTCCCGCCTCACACCGCTCCTGAGGGGAGGAGCCATTCCCGCCCCACGCCGCTCCTGAGGGGAGGAGCCATTCCCGCCCCACGCCGCTCTTGAGGGGAGGAGCCATTCCCGCCTCACACCGCCCCTGAAGGGAGGAGCCATTCCCGCCTCACACCGGCTCTGAAGGGAGGAGCCATTCCCGCCTCACGCCGCTCC
>JAYDZK010000057.1:8819164-8845202 GCA_034509185.1 Euphonia xanthogaster | reverse complement strand
ACACCGGCCCTGAAGGGAGGAGCCATTCCCGCCTCACACCGGCCCTGAAGGGAGGAGCCATTCCCGCCTCACACCGGTCCTAACGGGAGCGACCATTCCCGCCTCACAGCGCTCCTGGGACAGACGTAGACACGGACATGGACACGGACATTCCCGCCTCATGTCACCCCTGAGGGGACACCAGCCCCTCCCGCCGCTCCGCAGGGCGGACAAGCGCACCTCACACCGCCCGAGAGGGGACAAGCCCTCACAGCGCCCCTGCGGGGTACATCCTTTCCCCGCCGCCATTCCCTTTTCCCCCCAGGCTGATCTCCCGCTGCCCCCGGCGGGGTGGTCGGTCTGTCGGTCGGGGTCGGTCTGTCGGTCCCTCACTCGCCGCGGCTCCGCCACCACCGGCAGCGACCGGGGTAAACAAGGGACATGTGACCGGCGGCGCGCACCGATGGCGCCAGGATGATGTGAGGGGCCCGCCCTGCTTTTAAGGAAAAAGTCCAAAAAAAAAAGGGTTTTAAGTGTGAAATCGGGGCAATGGCTCGAAACCTGTCCTGAGGGAGCAGCCAGTGGCACTCAGGTAAAAGCTGTTCTCAGCCCTCCGCTGGAACTCAGAGGAAGAAATAATTCAGCATGGTTTTTTAATATTTGTTTAATAACAAAGCTCAGTTATGTATGCAGAATAAAAAATCTACTGTTTTCCCAAGCAGCAATTCGCAGGATGAATATCCAAAATACTGTGTGGTTATCTTACCTTCTGAAAGGCCAGATTCAAAGACAAAACTAGAATTTTGCTCTGAAGAACAAAAGATGTTTGAAATGCAACCTACCTGTGAAAATGCTAAATCAGTGACACCAAGGGAAAGAAAATGCAGTGAGAATTTGCAATCCCTGTTGTCACAGTGTGTTCCAAGAGTGACATGTATGAAACCTGCATTCCACCAGGTCCTTGGCACCTCCACACACTCCTGCTGCCACAGCCTGTGTTTTAAAATAAAGAACTAAAAACTCAGACCAAGTTAGCCAGTAATATTTGGATAATTTCATCTAAACAAGAGAGGGACAATCATACCTTCCAATTTTAGGGAAAGTGAAGCCAAGACCTGCACTCTGCACCTTGAGCAGCCTAATCCAAGTAATACCAAAGTAGAATTCCTCATCTTTATTGTTCACTGCTGAGGTTGGATGATTCATCACATTTAAAATCTTTCACATGAGCTTCCTAACTTCCTTCTTTTATCTGTTATCATCATATCGAAGAGAAATAATAATTTTTATCTGAAAAAGAAATTAAATTATGCTATGTGGTACCTAACATGCAATAAAACAGGCAGAAAACATGAAGTAAAAAAACCCACAAAACAGTCAATCAAACCAAGAAGCATTTTTACTACAGAAAAATGGCATCTCTAACAATATATTTGTTTCGTGTTTCCTATATTACTTTCTCCCCCTCACCATCTGCCTCTGTTCTGCTTTTTTCTTTCAAAAAGCACCCACCTCATTTAGCTTCACTCACCCCATCACAGGATTCAGCCTGGATTAAAACAAAATCCCCAGTGCCAAAGCCAAAAAAGCACTACCTCTTCATAGAAGACATTCCATAAAAGAGTTATTCCAAAAATAACTCCCAATTTTCTTACAGTAGCTGTCGATCTTTAAGAGAAGCAGTCCATCTCGATTCAGTGCTTTGCCACACACCCTCTAGGCAAAGGAACTTGAGCTTTTTGGCCCTTGGTAACTCTGGATGGTACCTGTACCTTCAGTGCTGCCCTTTTTGCCAAATTTTTGCCCTGTTCTTTTGGTAGCCAGCACCGAATCCCACAAGAGTGAGATCCTGTAGTGTGGAGAAAGAAAGTGAATTACAGAACGTGCAGTTTTTGAGCAAGAGCTACTCCTTCCATCAGGGAAGCACCTCAGCAATGCCCAGGGGGATTTGCTGTTCTGTGGAGCAGAGTGCCACTGCTTTGCTTGGGAACACCCTGCATGAAAATAAAACCATTTTGGGCAGACAATCCTCAGAAGGAAATAGTGAGAACTAGAGAATGCCCACTTTTGCCGTGTGTGCCATGCAGTGGTCAGAAGAGCCTGGCACTGCCAGAGCCTGCTCTGTGCTGCGTGCAGAGGAAGCAAGGGATAGTGGGGAGAAGATGAAATACAAAAGGTACTAACCTGTGGCAGCAGCACAATCTGAGTCTGGAGGCAACTCCCCGCGGGGTGAGTGCTCTCATTTGTGAGGCAATTCTCTGCAGCAGCCCTAGTGAATTTGTTACTGCAGGGAAAACTTCTGGGCCCAGCTGGGGTACGGCGCTGAGCCTCTGGGGATCTTGGGGAGAACGTGTTCTGTGCAGTGCAGAGAGGAGCTGAGCCAGGTCAGACACCCTCCCAAGGCCCTGGCACCTCAGTGCCTGTCCCTGTGCCTTCAGGGCCAGCGGGACCTTGGCCCGGGAGCAGCAGGAAGGAGTAAGGGACCCACTGTTATCCTGGCGGTGTCTCTGGGGGTCCTGGGAGCTGCTGGGCCGCCAGAGGGGGCTCACAGAATCACAGAATCAGCTGGAAAAACCTCGGAGATCATTGCATCCAACCTGTGACCAAACACCGCCCTGTCAGGCACTGAGTGCAACGTCCAGCTGTTTCTTGAACACCTCCAGGGATGGTGACTCCACCCTGGGCAGCCCATTCTGATGTTTAATTACCCTTTGCATTAAGAAAATCTTCTTGATGTGCAACCTAAACCTCCCCTGGTGCCACTCTAGGTCGTCTCCTCTGCCCTGACCCTCACCTGTCATGGACAGCGTGGTCTCTATGTCCCTATGACCCCTAAGGCTTCCTCTTCCAGGCTTGCAGGGCTGGATGAAGGGGAGGAAAAAATATGGAACGCTTCACGAATTTGCGTGTCATCCTTGCGCAGGGGCCATGCTAATCTTCTCTGTATCGTTCCAATTTTAGTATATGTGCTGCCGAAGCGAGCACGAATCTTACAGCCTACCCATCGCTATTTGTAGCGCCAGGATTTGAGCACCGCAAGGTCAGGGTGACCCTGCTGGGACAAACCGGCTGTGCCAGTGGGAGCAGCAGCAGCCGTGCACAGCACCCCAACTGTCCCGAGGGTCTGTGACGGGCAGGAGACGGCGGAGAGGGGGGAACAGACCCCAAATTCGGCCCAGCCGGGGTTTATGCAAATAGCCCTGCTGTATGCAAATACGCGCAAAGCACTCTGGGGCGGGGCGGTACGGGCGCTCCTCCCGGGGCCGCGCTGTATCAATAACCCTCGCGGGTTTCGCAGGCGCGTTCGGCTGTGCGCAGCTGGGAGTGTGACCCTTTCTGCGGTGGCACGTCGGTGGTTTGCGCCTAAATTGGTTAATATTGCTGACCAGCGGCGAGAGCGGGTGGCTGAAGCCATTCTCGTTTCGCAGAATCACAGAATCGTTCGTGTTGGAAGGTCCGTCTGGTGATCAAGGCCCCCCTGCCCAGGCAGGGTCACCCGGAGCAGGTGACAGCGGCACGCGTCCAGGTGCGTTTGAGTAACTCCAGAGAGGGAGACTCCACCGCTCCCTGGGCAGCCGTTCCGCTGCTCTGCCACCCTCCGTGTGAAGAGCTTCTTCCTCCTGCTGAGGCGAAACTTCTTGTGTTGAAGTTATGACCATTACTCCTACTATGTTTGGAGTGTATCTCGGGAGCGGGCAGCTGCAGCGGGACCGTGCGGCTGCAGGGGCGGGCAGGGAACGTGTCCGTGCATGAATGTGGCTGCGCGGGGAGTGCGTGGCGTTACTCGTTCTAAGCTGGGGCAGAAGCACACGGTGGCATGAGCAGCAGAGTGGCGCAGCGGAAGCGTGCTGGGCCCATAACCCAGAGGTCGATGGATCGAAACCATCCTCTGCTAGCATTAATGTTTTCATTTTTCCTGCCTCTCGCGGCCCAGCGCCTGTCCTGTTCTCCCTGCTGGTTCTGGTTGGGTGTGGGGCACAGGGCTGTGGCTGGTGCGAGGACAGATGGTTTTGCTGAAATCTTGGCGACGTGCGGGATAGCTGATGCAAGTAAAGGACGGAGAGAGGGCTGGGATGCCTACCGCTTTTTTTTAGTGCCATTTGAAGGTCTCGTGGAGTCAGGATGGTTTGGGTTGGAAGGGACCCTTAAAGGCCATTTAGTCCCAACCCTTGCCATGGTTAGGGATACACAAGCTGCTCAGAGCCCCGTCCAGCCTGGCTTTGAATGTTTCCAAGGATGGGGCATCTGCCACCTCTCTGAGCACTCTGTGCCAGTGCCTCAGCACTCTTGTGGTGCAAAGTTTCTTTTTTTATCTCTCATAAGAAAACTCCCTCATAAACTAAAAGGTCACAAGCCCCCCCCCAGAGCCTTCTCTGCTCCAGGCTGAGCAGCTCCAGCTCTGTCAGCCTTTCCTCATAGAAGAAGTGCTCCTCTGAGCATTTCATGCCTTCATCTGGACCTGCTCCAGGAGATCCTTGTCTTTAATTAGGCATCACAAGCTCCTTGCGCACATTTGTAGTTTTTCCCTGTCTTGCGGATTAAATGAAATATTGTGGCAGTGCCAAACATAGGAAGCAGACTCTCAGCACAAAATGCATGAAAGCAAAATAAAAACAGAAATGTGAAAATGTAGAAGTCAGTGCACGTGGTATTGAAAGTCTGTATTTGGCCTCTGGATTACATGATCTGAGGAAAAAGACTCCATGGACTCAATGGCACAGTGCTGCTCAGTGGGGGTTGTTTTCAGGGCTGTAGGATGTGGCAAATAAACAGTGGAATTCTTACATGGAATGAGTACGTGTGGAGAATACATGGAAGAAAAACAAGGCAGTAATCTTGTTCATAGATCCATCGAAATGATGGAATTGGCTTTTCCTGAGTTTGGGTCAGTAGGAGCGGCTCAAGGGGCCAGGTTGTGTGGTTCCATGGTGTAATGGTTAGCACTCTGGACTCTGAATCCAGCGATCCGAGTTCAAATCTCGGTGGAACCTGAAAGTTTTGCCACGAAGACACTTCTTTCCTGCTCAGAACCATGGAAAGTGACTTTAAGGCGTTTTCATGGACTGTTAGAATGCCATAAACATCCATGCCTCGTGGAGTACGTGGAGTACGTATCTAAAGTACAAGAGTAACCAGAGACTTTTCCTGTTTCCTCCATTACCATATCTGTTATTTATTGCAGCCAGGTTAGTACTTTCTGACTTACCTGAAATTATCTGAAGAATCTCAGACATGTCACAGCATATTGTTTCCGTTTCTTTCTGTGCTTTGCATCGCTGATGCAGAATTTGGAAGTAAATTCTGCATCAGCACAGCTGGTGGCAGCTGCTGAGCTCTGCAGAAATGAGCTTTTGGGGTGTCTCTGACAGCAGGTGTTCCCCAGTGCTCCTGTTTGCTTTCTGCCCTCAATACACCAGGGGTGACCTTATTGTGGTGCCCAAAGGGGTTCCTGGAGAGGGACTTGGGACAAGGGATGGAGTGACCACACACAGGGAATGGCTTCATTCTGCCAGAGGGACGATTCGATGGGAAATTGGGAAGGAATTGTTCCCTGTGAGGGTGGCACGGCCCTGGCACAGGGTGCCCAGAGAAGCTCGATGCTCCATCCCTGGCAGCATTCAAGGTGAGGTTGGCCCAGGCTTGGAGCAAGCTGGGATGGTGGAAGGTGCCCCTGTCCATGGCGGGGCTGGGGCTGGATGATCTTTAAGGTCCCTTCCCACCCAACCATTCCACGATTCTGTAAAGACAACAAATACCGCAGAAACTCGGAACAAGCAGGATATTTAGGTCGTATTTCATTTAGATTCCCGTCGGCCATCCCAGGTACAGGGGCAGAACAAGCAGTGATTTCCAGCAGGGTTTGATCGCTATGGATTCATTGTGGGGGCTGGCGGAAGGCAGAGGCACCGCCCGGTTCTATGGTGTAATGGTCAGCACTCTGGACTTTGAATCCAGCGATCCGAGTTCAAATCTCGGTAGAACCTGCCCCAGGTTTGTCTTTTTCTGCTTCAGAGCCCAGCAGGGACAGACCGGGCCGCGCTAAAGCTCCAGCCCAGCCCACGGGGTGTCCTCGCCCTCAACCGTCACACTCTTCCCGATTTTCTTCAATGCAATGAAATTGACAGAAGCCTTAATATAATTCTTGCTACTTTTTAATTAGGTATTTCCTTGTCTTTTACTGCTGTTTTACATTAAGTACTTTTGGGGGGAGGCATTTACACTGCGGAAAATTTCATAAGGCAGATGTGCAGATTTTGGACATTGTATTTTCAAATTATCTTCCAACTACTCGCTTGGAAAATAAGGGGAGAAGTGCAGTGTTTTGGGATAAATTGCACCATTTAAATAGATATTCCCTCTGCTTCACTGACACAAACCCTCAGTAGTTATCTTTCTTTTCCAGAGCAGCTGAAGACATCTTACACCTTGGCTCCCCTCATCCAAACCTGTCCTACAAGTCACTTGTTTACACAGCAACAGGAGCGAGCCTCTCTGTTCAACAGGCTCCTCCTCGTCCTCTGGCCAGGTAACCCTTAAAAAAACACAGAACACCTTCAAATCGAGTTATTATTTAGTAGAAACCCAGGTCCCAGCTGCTCAAGAGAACATATGGAAATGTTTGCTCAATTCATTACATTTTCACACAACCTAGTGATGAAAATTTCCTTGTCTGTGTCAGAGCTGATTTTCATCCTTTTCTCAACTGTTGGATCAGGGCACACACAAAGATCTTTTCCTGTCCAGATCCTGTCTCTGTCCAGTAACCTCAGCACAGCCAGCCACTCTCACAGGCTGGCTTCACACACCCCAGCACAAGAGCTTTAAAGCCACAGGGCTTGTCTGCCTTGCAAGGAATCAATACATTAACTGACAAGTTTAGAGAGCTCATTACCATTCATCTGGTGACTCCCTCCTTCCATTTCATTTCACAGAGTTTGAGGTGCAGCTGTAATCCAAAAGTCCCATCAAGTGCTGATACAGTACTGGTGCCACAGATGGGCCCCAGACAAACCCCCTGGGTGAAACCAGGTGTACTTAAAGGGTTAAACTTTTACATCATGCAATGACACAGAACCAGTGCAGAACTGAGTACTGAGATTTATTCACAATTCATGGCCATGCTGCACTGGAAAAAAGAGCAGCAAAATCTGGGTAACTCAACATCCTCCAGGTATAACCCATCTGAGACTGCTGCATTTGGGCAGCTGCATTCCTCTGGGGGACAGCACAGCCCAGGCCTGCCCAGGCCCCTGGACTCACACAGGTGCTGTGGCTGAGGGAACCCTCCTGCAGCAGGCAAAGGGACTGCACAACACGCTGGAGCAGCCTCAGAGCAAAGTACCATAACCCCAAGAATCCAGCACCTGACATGCTCAAGTCAAGAACATCCCAAGACAATTTTATCAATTCATTTACTATGTTCAATTCCTTTCCCACAATCTCTCCAGTTTATCATTTTCTAAAAATCCTTTTATCTCAGCACAAAATCCAAGGGGGAGGTAAAGCACTATGGCTGTGGCCATGTCAGGAGCTTTTCCTGTTGCTGAAGTGACAGTAGCAATAGAAATTATTATGGAAGCAGGAAATTCAATCAGGGAATTAAACAGCACTCTGATTTCAGAAGTGTGGATATTGTCAACATTAATGGACTTTCCAACTGCAGATTCAAAAGCCAGAATCAAACCTTAGGCAAGCATTTATATATGAAGCTGTAACAAGGTTTTCTGATATATGTTAGAATTTCAATGAAAGCAGGTGAAGGGGGAAAGATTAAAAAGAAAGAAAAGTTCTAGCCTGTAAAACTGGCACTTGGAAGAAAAGGCCTTTAAAAAACTAAAACATTTTACTCCAAAAGTGTTAAAAAACAAAAGCTGACCAAAAAAACCCCAAAACCAAAATGACAAGTTACTTAGGTCACTAACGATAACACATTCTGTGTAGCCACTTGTCATGGTTTTGCATAGGAGACATTTAGAGAAGTGATGGAAAGGTTTGTTATGCAAAACCATAACACCACTACAAGCTCAGTTAAATGCCCTCCTTGTCCTTAAAAAAGAATTCTGCAGCAGACAAATCATCAACAGCTCTGCACTGTGACCACCTCAGTAGGCTAAAACCCTTGAGCAGATGGAAGAAATGGTGGATCCAGCTGAAACGTGGACACTGAGCCAGTGATTTCCCTTGCAGTGGGAGCAGAGCAGATTGACTTCAGCCACTGCCTGGCCCATTCCTGGGCTCCCCCAGCAGCACAGGCAGCGAGGCCCTTCAGTGCAGCAGGCAAGCACTGGCCAAAGTGCCACCCAGCCCTGGCAGGATCCATCCCCTGGTACACACAGCTTAGGGCTCTGCTTTCAGAACAAGGCAGCTCTTGTGTAGTTTACTGAAGATTTCCTCAGAAAAGCAAACTGATTTTGTACCATTGCACTCCGTAACTGCACATAAAAAAATAAGCACACTGTACAAAGAGCAGCAGAGATATAATTTAAACATGCATCCAGTTACAAACCATATATACAGAGAAACAGCCTATACAAACAGAACAGGACCATTTGTTACATTACAATTCAGGTGGAGTTTTTGGAGGAAATCACAGCAGATGAACAAAATCAGACAGAAGGAGGTGGATGTTGCTTCTGAAAGTAATCTGGTTTGAAATGTCACACAACACCCCCACCTTTCTCCAGCACACACATCTATTAAACTTCCAGCTACACACAGCTCTTCCCACAACTCCTGGACTCCCTTCCTGTACAGAGGTAGATTTCTGTCGATGTTCTGATATTGCACCACAGTAAATATGGTTCTTATCACAAGGAACAACTTGCAAAGGCTAATTTCTATAATTCATGGGCATAATCTCATTGTGGGCATTCAGGCAGTGCGGTAAATAAATTCATTTGCACTTGAAAGGAAACCTCCCTCCAAGTGCAGTGGTTTGTTATTTAGGTGGAGGTCCAATGGAAAGCTGCAATTTTTAACAGCTTCACATTAAGAGAGCTGTTTCCTGTCAGCAGGGTGACACTTCACTGCCCCTCTCCTTTTCAGCCTCCCTGGTCTAGCCAATGCCAGCTCTTGCCCTGCCTCCCCTGATGCTTCATCCCATTCCACTGTGTCCAGGTTAAATGTGCATATTAAACACTCAAAGGTTTTTGCAGGATTTCTTATTCATACAAGCAGTAGTAATATTGAAGAAATTTGCAAGAAGATTGATTCAAACTGCATGAAATGGTTAAAAAAGCCCATCCACACTCAGGCTGCATAAGGAAAACTAGAACTTTGCTAGCTTCAAACAGCCATTAATTGTGAACAGATCTGATGCTATCAGGAAAATCTGAGGAAGTCTGGCAGGAGTCTTAATTTCTTTTGTCCATCACATTCTTGAATAACTCTCTGACAACTGGGGAAGTTGCAGACAAGCTGAATGGCAGTACCACTTCACAATGTCTGATAAATGAACCTCTACAGCATATTTATAAAAGTAAGTGCATCAAAAATCATGATGCCAACATACCATAACTCTGATGAGCTCACAAGCATTGCTCAGGATTTTTTCTCAGAGGCACCCCAGGAAGTTTTTTTTTGCAGAAGTCTTTCAACATGGAGACAAACGAAAGAACAATCTGGGCATGTTCCACTCTCAGAGAGAAGCCAAAGCAAGCACCACCACTACTCCTGGCTGCAAGCTTGGCAGAAAACTTAGATGGCAAGAAAGTTCTCTTTTTGTAGCAACCAACCTACTTGGAACTATTTTAAATGAACCATTTAGCATTAGCTTCCCAGATTCAGTTTCTCTGAAGCATTCTGTGACACTACATCAGTAAGAAATGGTGGCTAGTTTGGAACTATTTTTTGCTGAATTATGGATACAAGGCTTACAGAAATTCCTTACATCTCTCCACATACTCACTTGTCCTTTAAAAGGGCCTTTTCCTTACCAAGGTAAGTAAATCCCAAGTTACTTCACACCACCTGCATCAATGCTGAAATTCCTGGGCTGATAGGGACTGCAGACCTAGAAGTAAAATCATCTCACCCTCTTGGAGGAGCCCATTTTGTGCAGTGAACCTTCACTTCAGGGAGTAACTTGATCAGGAATTCCACTCCCTGTCCCTGGCAGAAAGGGCTAATGTACCTTGCAATATCAGGCTTTAGAATGAACTGTATGCAGGAAATGACAGTCAAAGTTAAATGACAGTGGCAGGAACCAGGGCTTTTGGAGCCTTGTGTGGTTTTGCAAAGCAATGCTTCTTCCCAAAACAAGCCCCAGCTGGGCAGAGCCTCAGGGAGCCCCTGCCCAGAGGGCTCCAGTGCTGCCCTGCAGCCCCAGCACTGCTCTGCAGTGTTACCATTTGATGTCCAAGCTGCTCGTGCTGTGATTTACTGCACTGTAGGTGGTGTGCAGAGTGTCCTGGACCTTCTTGGAGTCCATGCCCTCCAGCCAGTCCTGGTACATCCTCTGCACGTGCAGGTTGGTTTCTGGCAGCCTCACAGGAATGGCAGTGTACACCTCTTCCATCTGGGCAAGCAGGGCTCTGTCTGGTTTGCCATCCTCAGTCTGGGCCTGGCCCTTTCCATTGAGGCACCCTTAGGAAAAAAAAATAAAAAGATGGAAGGTGATGGAGATTTGATATGAAAAGAAAGTCCCTGTTAACTCAGAATTCTTTTTTCACACTTCTCTGAAGGAAGTTTCTTTTTAAAACTTCCTCCCACGCTGTTACAATTTGTATTTACCTAAAGTGACTCCAATACCAACTTCATCTTAATGGAAATGAGGTTTCCATATCACAAATCCTTCTCTGCATTCTCCACGGTTTTATGATCCTAATTATGCTCCTTGTCTTTTCTTGCCCTTGACAACCACCATTTCAGAGCATCCTCTGAGGTTTGGTGGTGCAGTGCTGGCACTTATTTATAGGTCAGAAGAGAACAAATAACATCGTGACTAATTTTAGAAAACTCAATCTTTTTTTGAGCCAACCCTGCACCTGTAATTGGTGTTTTGGACCCTTCAATAAACAGTGGGATTTTAGATTATTAAGAAGAGAATTAAGAGGGAATGAAATGAAGTGCCTGCCTGTAAGGCAGCTTTCCTTTGAGATTCAAGATACACGTGCAGAACAACTGTGGATCCATAATTATTTTTACCTCCTGGGCAGGCAAGGACTTCTACAAAATGGTATAAAAACTTTCCTTTTTTCAACTTCAGGACCATGTTTTGGATATTCCTGAAGCCATAAGCTGCTGCAAAACGCAGCACTGTCTCCCCATCCTTTTCAAGGGTAACTTCTTGAAAGTCCTTGTTCCTGTCAAGACACAGAGAGAACATTTTAACCCCGTGCATTCCCAGAGGGACAACCCAACTGTGCCAGTTTGTACTCAGATGCTCCAAAGGGAGCAGGACAAGTGTAACAGTGAGATCAAGGTGAACTCTTCCACTTCCTAAACTGAGTTAAGCAGAAGTTGGGCTGGCATCTTTGTAATAGAATTCTACTTAATTTTTAAGTGCAGGTAAGGTTTTAATAAAATGAGTACCAGCAGGAGCTGCTGTACAGTGAGAGACCTGCAGGTTCAGAGCAGGCTTGTAGCTGTAGCTGCCTATAGACCAGGTTAGCAGGACCTGCTGTCACTGCAGCACCACCCAAAGCAGGCAAGTTCCTGGGCTGCAGGAACCAGTTCCTTGCCAATGCCCCAAGGCTCTCAGTGCCTGAAGGGCATTTGGACAAAACCCTCAATAAAATGCTTTAACTTTTGGTCAAAGTGCTCAGGCAGTTGGAGCAAATGGCTGCTGTGGGTCCCATCCAACTGGAAATTCCCTTTTCTGTTCTAGCTCACCCATTCTACATAACAAGGCCACAAAAGTGTAACTTACTTCAGAGCTTTGTAGGTTATCTCCTTGACATCCACACCAAAAAGCTCCTTGGCAGCATGTTTAAAAATGTGCTCCAGGTAACCATCAGATCTCTTGCCATCATGCCTTACTACATCTCCCTCCTTTAAGTCATCAAACCTTAGGGAACAACAAAATGGAAGATCAACTCCAAAAATTTCATTCTTTCACTTCAATAAAGTAGTGTGTTTCTCCTTTTTGTAGCACTGAGAACACATGATGGTTTTATTTATTACGGCTTAAAAAATGTAAATTATTCAGGACAGCAGTGAGATGATGAAAAAAAACAATTTTAAAAAAAGATGCAGGGCTTTCCACATTGAGAATTATGAAGCAACAGTAATTGATAAGAATGCACCTTCATCACAATCTGAAGATTTTTTTAACAACCTTTTACTTCTCAAGAGGCATTTTGGGGAAAAATTATTTAAATAAAATTATTTAAATAAATGGTCATTTTTTGAGAGAATAATTTGTGAGAATACAAAACTCCTTCAGAAGTTACAAGTCTTTGCTGACAGTTCTCCTGCTTTAGGAACTGTTTGTCACAATCTGTAACACCTGTGCCAATAAAATCACACCAAACCAGAAGAGCTGCACCCAAGTTAGAACAGTGTACACTGAAAATAAGTGCTACACTGTGGTTCAGGAGAGAAAATGGGAGCTCATATCCCAAGGGCATCTCCTGGATGTTCACCTCTCCCCATTTAAAAGCAGCTCTGAAGAGCCCACATTCATACAACTGTTTTAATACCCAGCACTTTATCACAAATTGCTGCTGTGCTGGGGCTTGTTTTAAGAGCATGACTTCAAGTTGTTTCAATTTCTCTGCAAGATCTACTTTTAAGACCCCAGAAGAGCAAGAATTTATGTCATTAGGTCTCACAGTTGAACCAGTATTTTCAGATTGGTCCTTTTAAAAATTAACATTATTTTCCAACACAAATGGAGGGCACTTGGCTTGTTCAGCCTGGAGGAGACTGAGGCCAGACCTCACCAGGATCTGCAGCTGCTCCTGAGGGACAGCTCTGCTCTCTGCTCTGTGACAGAACCCGAGGAATGGCTGGAGCTGTGCCAGGGCAGGTTGGGTTGGATCTCAGGGAAGGTTTCTCCCCCAGAGGGTGCTGAGCACTGCCCAGGCTCCCCAGGGAATGGGCACAGCAGCCCTGAGGCTGCCAGGGATGCCCAGGGTGGGGTTGTTGGGGTGTCTGTGCAGGGCCAGGAGCTGCACTGGGTGATCCTTGTGGGCTCCTTCCAGCTCAGGACATTCTCTGATTGTAGACATGGAGCTAGTGAACCAGCACATTGTGAGTAACAGCTTGGCCTTTCACTGGACAGGCTGGTACAGAATTAAAAGCCTGTCTCTGTGTGATCCTGATACAGAATTACAAGAGCATCTCTGAATAAAGTTCTTGCAGGAATAATCACATTCTCGTTCTGTGTGACAATCTCAGGTAGAAACAATCAAAGGAGCTGCCCTATAGACACAGCTCTGAGCACGTTCCCACTGACCCACTCCAATTTCTCCCCTCTAGGTCCAAGCAGGATTCTAGCTGGAACTGAAAAGGATTTTTCAAAACTTCCAGAGCTTTGTTTTGTGCAAGACAGCACGTTCATTGCTCCACGAGCAGCCCTTTGGAAAGATACCAAGGAACATCTGTCACAGCTGAACAAAGATCAGGGAGAGCAGCCTCTGTAACTAAGTCTGAGAATTTAACACCACACAGGCTGCTCCCTGAGCCAAGCATAAGGGATGGAAACAAAACCTCTCCAGTGCTTTGTGTGCTTCTCATCTAAGCACAGTTCAGTTGATCTAATCTTGAAAAACTGACTGCTGTCCTCAGTATAAAAACCAATTAACTGCCATTTCCTGAAGGGTGCTGCTTCTAGCAATCCACATGAACATACTGGGGAATGGAAATTTACTGCCAGGATGCTGCTGTGAGAGAGAGGGGAGCCCAGAGCAGATGGTCAGCCCCAGGACTGTGCACAGGGCAGATCAGGCTCTTGGGCTCTACACAAGGAGCACAGAGAGCTCTGAACAGGGCCAGCACCCCCAGACAGCCACACTGACCAGCAAGGCTTGAACTTCATACAGTCACATCTATTACTACTGCAAATAATCAATATTTATCAATCAATAAATAAAACCAAATAAATAAGAAATAATTCTTAAATGTCAATCAGGAGCGACACAAATCTTCAAGTCACAAATTTTAGAAGAGTTACTGCATAAGGATCATTACCTCAAATTATCTGCTTTGCATTTAGACAGTACATGCAGCTTTGTATTACCTGTTTCATATTACTTTTATATATAGCAATGAACATCTAAGAGAATATTTTTGTGGGTTTGGCCACTATATAAGGGTAAAGCTGTGTATACTCAGGCTTTGATGAAGGTTTCTTCTCTAAAAAGGAAAACCCCTCTTCTGAGCAGTTTACGTTGTGTGCAAAATGGGTTTATAGAAAATTCTGAAAGGTTGACAGAAAACTCACATAGTGTACACCTGTATGCAAACCTTAAAATAAGAAATACTGACTTAAAAATACCAGACATTGCTAAGAGAGAAACTGAACTAAAAACAAGTTCAAAAGATGACCTTACAAGTAAGACTGGATACTTTAGAGAAATAAAACTATAAAAATGCACTGTAGTAAGACCCACAAGGAGTAATTTTAGATACTGACTTTAAGGCATTTACAACACAGTGTAGCTAAAACTGATAAACCAAGAAATGCTTATAGTGTATTATAATTAAGAAACAGCTGGCTTCTGATTGTGATGGTGTGAATTGTAACATCTGCATTGTCTCACCCTTCTCATGAGACTGAAAATGGAATAAAAGTTTTGAAAACACCTCTCAGTTGCCCCACCTCTAAGTCAAAAAAGAGCTTTATTCAACAATGTTGAATATGCTCCAACATGTCATTTGTCATCAAAACAAGGAAGCAATCCACAAAGAAACTACTTACAAACTATCTACAGCTGCTTCAGTCACGTCCTTCATTGACACATTTTTCTGTTCCATTATTTGGACAATTTCACCTGTAGGGAAACACATGACATTTTGCTTTCATCACAAAGCACAACACACACTGTGCCTCTGTTTCAGGGATCAGCATCCCAACACCTGCATGTGCTCTGTGTCACATTCTCCAGCTCCTCCTACAGTCACCTCCCTCCAGTGACTGAGCAGCTGACAGTTCCTGCCCCATAGAAAAGGGGCCTTCAGCTTGCCCAAACTCTGCTTAGCTCCTCAGCCTTTCTCTTAGGCCAGGTCTGGAAATATCCAAACTACACTGCAGGATGTTGGGACACTAAGGCTAAAGACAAGATCCTCACCAAAAGGCAACTGGTGCCACGAATTAGGAATAATTCCTAATAAAATAATGACCACAGACAAGCCAGACAATTGTTTTAAATATGGATTTGCATAAGTTTTACCTTCTTTAGCAGGCTGTCAAAATACCTGATTTTTTTAGATGAACAGCAACTTAGAAGGAAAGGATGTGTCACTCTGCCTTCCCTGTGCAGTACCTGTGCTACCAGGAGCATTAAAACATGTACCAATTTTTAAAGCAGAAAAAAGTCAACCTTATGACTAAAGCAGACTTGAAAAAAGCAAATTCTGGCAAAAAGGCTATTCTAAAAATGGTGATTCACTTATATATTTATAGATGATAAGTTTAAAAAAGTTAACCTGATGTCAGGACACAATCAACTTCTGCTGAATTATACAAGGCAGTGTAGAAATCTTCCCTCAAGGCTTCCAGCTTTTTGTCATAACAAGGTGCCACGACTACATGGAAAATTTTATCAGGAGACAAGTTCTGTGGAATATAGAAGGGAGCACATGTGAACTCCATGAAGAGCAAAAGACAATTTGAAGGATGACAGGGACAAAAATGGTGACATAAACCTCATGCAGGCAATATCAGGAAGAAGTCCCTACATTAAATTGAAAGAATGTTCACACAGATAATGAGTTGCCAGAAGTCAGAAAGCATCAGCAACAAACTGGCAAAGTCAGTCTGCTGGCTGGAGCAAATTCCCTCAGACCACATTTTCTGCAGCTTTTTGATTGCCTTAGAAAGTGAATACAAGTCAGGAGTTCAGAGTTCTGGTTTCTGGCTGTCACCCAGAGCAAGCCCTTCAGAATTTGTCTGTCCATGTGCAGACAGCAGCCCTGCCCTACAGAACGTGCCTGTGGTTCCTTCTAGGTATGGTATGCAAAGAGCAGCAATATTCCACCATGCAAAACTGAGGAGATAAGAAGGTTAGCTCCAAGGACACAATGCTTTCTTTGAGCTCAGGGAACAGCAATTTCCACATTATTCTCCTCCACTCCTGTTTTGGCTGCGCTGTAAAACTACACAGTCAGCATTTCCCAAAAAACCCCTTTAACTGCTATGGATTTAACTTTAGCCATAAATATCTAAATCCATGTTGCACTGGGGGTGCGAGGATTGCAGCCAGCTCACACTGCACTGCATGAAATGTATGATGGATGAAATGAGGTGCTTTGTACATTCTTCTCATCATGGGCACTTGTACAGCACAGAGCACCAGTTCTTCTTCAAGTAAAGGACAAAGAGAATACACTAAGGTCTGTATCTCAGTATTAAAGCCCATCTGCTCTATTTAGAAGAATATGATGGTAAAAATAAATCAGTAAATAAATGGTAAAAATAAATATAATGATAAAAATAAATATAATGGTAAAAATAAATATAACAGTGTAAAAATAAATATAACGGTGTAAAAATAAATATAACGGTGTAAAAATAAATATAACGGTGTAAAAATAAATATAACGGTGCAAAAATAAATATAATGGTGTAAAAATAAATATAATGGTGTAAAAATAAATATAATGGTGTAAAAATAAATGAAATAAATTACTTACCTGCTGCCTGGCAAAGTAGCCCTTCACTAGGGAGCCCATGATCTGCTGTGGAGACTTTGCAGTGCAGATGTGAGAGGTGACCAGGTTGGTGAGTACCCTTTCAGCATAACGGATCCAACCTGGAACCACAAGAAAATTGCAGGCACAGAGGAGGGAGCCATGAGCACAGCAAGCAGCAGCAGTCACACAACACAGCCTGGAAATGATGGCACCTTCACAGCAGGGAGGACATGTCTGTGTAGGCTGGAAGCCCCACCTTGGGAGCCACAGGAAACCTCAGGGCTCTGTTAGTAATGCTTTAGTCAATAATTCAGTGTGCCATGAATTCTAGACCAAGGCCCACTGTGAACTTCATGACCTGCTGCCCTTCCTCATGCAGAGATTCAACAAAGCAGAAAGAACAAGACCCCAGGTAACAGAAACTTGACCTTCTAGACCTCAGCCCTTGGATCACCACATTCTACACCAAATGCACTGTTTGGCTGCTTAACTGTAACCTGGTGTTTCCTGAGATTAATATCCCTGCACCCAGGCTGCTCCCCTAGAACAGAAGAGTCACATGAGAGCATTATTACAAGATGCACATGGATTCAGCCTAGGAAAAAAAAGGCTTTTTTAACTATTGTTAGAGTAGCCACACCTTCAGAAACACCCCCACGCTCACAGGAGCCACCTGAAATCTCTCTGAATGCAACACTCTGTCCTCAGTTTCTCAGGAATCCCCTCTCCCACCAGACCCCTTCAGCATTCCAGCTGGGGCAAGCTGGGGATACCCACAGCACCCCAACATCCAGAGCTGCTGTATTATTCCCCCAAGAAATGAACAACTCAAGGTATTTAGGGCGTGCAATTCTTTCTTGGGCTCTGTAGCTCTCACTGAAAAGCCCAGAATCCTTCAGAGCAAGGGTTTGGAGCTTTATTCATCTACATGACACCTGCATTGTGCAGCAGAGTTAGGCCCAGCCTTCAAGGCAGGTGTGTTGCTTTTGGTGCTAAGAAATGGTGAAGAAAGATCAAGTTTTGTCTTCATGCAAATCAGGGATTACATAAAAGAGAGAAACTGCTGGGCAGTACATGCTGCCCAGGAAGGGGAAAACCTGGAGGTTAACTTTCAAGCTTGAAATTACCTCTTATGTAAAACCACCTGGTGCTGTTTAAGTCAGAACAATACCACAAATGCCAGCAGCAGCACAAAACTGGGATGGAAGCATGTTCAGATGATGTCTCTGTAGCAGAGAAATAGTTTTCCCAGTGTAATAAGATTTTACTGATGAAAATGAGAAGGTGCTAAGTATTAGGAAAACCCAAGGATCCCCCAGCTGTTTAAATATACCCAATTCTTGTTCTGCACAGACTTCAAGCTGGTTTCCATAAAAACCTCAAAGGCACACACCATCTTCAACAAGCATTCATTTCTGCTGTAGGAAAAGCTGAGAACCATGGATTTAATCTATTAGGACCGCACTAAATTGCAAGGCTGAACTGGAAGTTTGCCTCATGTCCACCTTCAACTGGGACTTCAAGTCCAAGACATTACCTACAGAAAAGCTGAATTTATTGGTGCTTGGTAAAAACCTCTATTAGCATATTCTGCATGACAGGTACATCCTATTGCTTAAATGGCTTTAGTCTCAAGTGCTGACCAAACAGAACAAAAACTGCTTCAAACACAACAAGGACAGTTTTTAAAATACTTGTGCTCACCATTAATCATGCCAGCACCCCTGCTATGAGGCTGGTTCTTACAATTGGGATGTTTTTGATATTGTAGTCATGACCTATAAGGAAATTTCACTAAATCCCAGATTTCTGACAGGTATTGTCTGAAGCAATTCCCTAAATTGTTTCTGTCCTTGCAATGGATGGAACAAGTGTCTCACAGCTGCAGCTCCCAAAGATCATTAGTCTCATTAGTCACTGGTTAATTGTACAGGCAGCCTGGGTGAGTGAGCATTTATCTGCACCACACACACACAGCTGTTTGTGCCCCTCACCACAGGGCTGAACTGCAGAGCCACAGGGAGGGAAAACCTCAGACACCCCATTCTTCTGTCAGGGAACACCAGCGCTCCTCCAGACCTACCCCCCTCAGAAATTCATGGGGATTCTTGGCCATTTGCTGGCTTGTGCTGTCACCAAAGAGCAAGAGAGCATTACAAATTACTCTATAAATTCCTGCAGCTGTGGCACAGAACATGCTATTTTTGGTGGCTTCTTGTGAGATCATGAAGATGCACGTATGCATCCCTAGGAAGTGCAAAAGAACTAAGGAAACTTTTGCTACTGTAAAACCTCATTACTGGAAAAGGAAATTCACTGACTGGGACAAAAGCATCAGAATCCTCAATGCTTCAGATCTTCCTGCTGCTTCTGCTCCATTGGCTTTTCTGGGAGGACACAGAGGTTGGCAGTGCCTTAAAGCCACCAGATTTTCCAGAGCAAATGCTTCATGCTCCTCACCAGTTTAGCACATTAAGGAAGGGAACTGATTCTTTTGAGATATTACATACACTATAAGTAGTAACACTGCTGCTCTTTCAACAGGAAAACCCAATTCCCCAACACTCATTTTCTCCCCAGAGAGCAGCAGGAGGTGAACAGTTAAGACAGGGACAAGAGAGCAGCTTTTCCCAGGTTCTGCACTGTGCAGGCTCTGCTCTTTGCTCACAGTAGATGTCACACCCCAGCCTGCTGCAGAGGGTGATAGGTCTGTGCAAAGTCACACACCAAGATAAAAAAAAGAGCAAAGCATTTATACTTGAGTTCACACTGACCTTGCATCTACAGAGCTATATAAAAACCATTTTGTGCTGAATACACCCAGTAAACAACACCTCTGGGACAAATTTATGTCATCTGGGGGTAGAAAGAGGAAGGAGAAAAATGAACAGAAAATGCACACAGACAAATAAGGACAGGAACACAGTGAACAACCTCACTTGTAAGATGACTAATCAGGATTTTTGCTTTCTCTAATTGCTGACAAAGAAACATACCATGTTTTCAAAATGGATTTACAGTGATATTCTGGGTTAGTTTCCCAGAAACAGAAAGCACCCATGCTGCTGTTACCACCTCTATCACAGCAGAGAGCTGACACCAAAACCAGCACTGCCACCAAAAACTATCTTGTGCAGACCACACAAGGACAAGCAAAGCGCTCCATTAACTATTTTAAAGTATTTCCACTGAGAGCAGCAGATAATCTGAGCTCTGTTTCCAGATGAAACAAATTTAAATTATCTCAGAAATTCTAAAAGAAATCCTCAGGTTTTGAATTTTACCTACAGCAAATACAAGACCACAAAACTAAGTAATGGGGGTGTTTCAGCTGCACAGGTTTTACTTGAAAAAGAGCAATATATGATATGTCTGCTCTTGAAGATAAGAGGTTACACTAAGATAACAGTAACAGAAAAAAAAGAGACATGTTTTTAATACATATATGCAGTAGTTAAAGCATAACCCAGGTATTTCCACTACAAATATAGAACAAACAAAAATACAAGTATAATTCAAACAGCTGTATTTAAACTTCAAGTCAATAACAAAAGCAGATTCTGGGGATCACTGACTGCAACTCATCATCACTCTAACATTTCTTTAATAAATGCAATCCACTTGAGTTATTTCAAAGCTAGCAAGAAGTATTTTGGTATTTTTATCAGCCTTCTGAAAAGCAACACTATGAACTTTAGGGTGAAGTTGATGAGGGTGTTAGGCAAAGGAGTTACTGCTTTTTGATACTTCTTTTTTAGGAATGTGACTTTTTACTTGATTTGAAATGGTGCTGTGCTAACCATGGAAAAGGTAAGCAGTGACTGCATGCTGTGCATCTTTTCAGCTGGTACAAGTGCAGGTTCTGCTCATGCAGAACGCGTTCTGAGATGCAAGGTTCTCAGAAGTGAGACATTCAGTGAGTCAAGTCTATGACATTTCATGTGAGAATTATTTCCCAAGTGTCAGACATATCCATCTCACAGTCATCACAAGGAACTTCACTTGCTACTTTCCCCTAGGCTTAAGTGGCAAGTTCTAAACTTTGCTTAAGGTAACAGAGGTTGTGGTTTAATTCTATCAAAATTCCTTTAAGATTCTTTTCAATGAGGAAATGCCCAGTTAAACTTTGAGGTCTGAACACACAAGAAGCACCCACTAAACACCTCCATTCCAGTTCTGATTCTCAATTCCAAGCACTGAAATGCACTCAGGATGACCAGTGATACTGGGAACAAACACTGTGTGCTTGGTGTCCCTCAAAAGCAAATAAAGAATGCTTTAATTATGTAAGGTTCCCAAAGGAAGCCACCCTTTCCTCAGCTCCTTGCTGGTTCCAGTTTGAAGGGAAGGAAGGATGGATAAATCAGCTCTCACCAGGGCAAGCAGAGGCAAACATTGGTAAGGCATGTTCCTCCTGGTTCCTCCGCTGGTACCGCTGCACAAATTCCCTCTGGCTCTCCAGGATACTGAAATCTGCAGCTATGGTGGTGTCAAACACATAATGCACCCCTAGGGAGGCAAGCAGAAAGGAACAGGGAATCACTAAAACGCTTTCCACCTCAAAAACCCCTTTCAAAGTCCCAGGCCTATGAAAAATCTTGAAGGATCAACAGGTACACTCCTTCCCCTCTGCACATTTTCACAAACAGCAGAGTCACAAATAAAAGCCATACACTGCAAAAACATCTTCTACATCCTGAGTTGAAAAGGACCACCAAGAGGCCACTGCTGCCAGCAGCACTGCAAACATTCTCTGCTTCCTTCTGAGCACTTTGCATCTGTCACTTTCAGCTCAACTGAACAGGATGTCACGACTCCTGGGTGACATGCAGTGACTCTTGCAAAGGAATGTTCTTTTCAAGACATGCTGAAGTCACAAAAAAAATCATATCTAGCTCAGAGGCATATCTGCCATTGCTCAAGTTGTCTGCAGAGCTGCAGGAGCATATCACCACCACAGCAGAGACCTTCTGGCTGCTCACTGGGCAACACACTCCCTACGAGCCTACATAACACTGAGCACATCCCCACAGCAGTGAGGGTAGATAATGAATGCATTCTAGGAAAACTGGGGCCCACCAGAACTCAGGAATGCTCTGAGATGAGGAATATACACCGGGTACAGAGATGCATCAGAAAAAACATGAAAAATGAAAATATATAGATACAGACAGAAGGAAACCGTTTATAGGTTTATTAATTCCTTTTCCTTCCTTCAAGTAAATTTAAAAAATCCCAGACTTACAAGGAAAGTGGCTACTGCTTTTTATCTAAAACTCTACATATAATGACCAAAGGAAGCACAGCTTCGACATAAAGTAGGCAAATACAACAGTTCTTGTAATTTCAAATTACAGGAGAAGACAGAACTGAGACTCTCCTAGAGATACAATGTGACAAAAGGACTGAAAGGAACTTCGAATAAGAATTTCCCTCTCCCTCAAGTTTTACAATAATGGGAAGCTTGTGACTAAGCCCTCCCTGATTTCTTGGTAGCCAAGGTTTTGGAGGCAGCTCTACAATGTCCTTCTGTTCTGTGACCTTTCCTGTGAGCAGAGAATGTCCCCAGTCTGTTTCTCACACTGCTCCATGTGGCACTGGTGCCTGGCTGGACTTCACAGAGCCTGGAGTTCAAACTCTGAACGAGCCTGTGCAAGGGCACTTCAGGACTGTTTAACAAAATATCATGGAATGGGATCCCACCATTGGTTTTGCTTGGGAGGAACCCTAAAGCTCACCCAGTGCCACCCCCTGCCATGGGCAGAGCCACCTTCCACTGTCCCACGCTGCTCCAAGCCCTGCCCAGCCTGGCCTTGGACACTCACAGGGATCCAGGGGCAGCCACAGCTGCTCTGGGAACCCGTGCCAGGGCCTCCCCACCCTCATTTCTTCCTATTGCCTCATCTAACCCTGCCCTGTTTCACTCCATGCCCTTGTCAAAAACCCTCTCCAGCTCTCCTGCAGCCCCTTCAGGTACTGGAAGGCTGCTGAGAAAGCAAAACCAACCAAAATGATCCCTCCCTTTCTGCTTCACCACTGTAACAAATGCCAACTTACCAAGACTTTTGAGGAAACCACAGAGTCTCTTGGCTGCTTCATTCACAGAGAGACTGAATTTAGCAGCAAAATAAGGCAATGACTGAGGGCACAGAGACACTGCCAACACTTTGTGTTTTGAGGTATCACATTTCTGGTTAAGTGAAACAAAGAGAAAAAAGTCATTAAAACAGGGTAAGGCTCCTTGCTTTCCCTTCCTTTCCCATTCCTGGAGTTATTCCTTAGAGCCTCATGCTTCACTGGGCCATATCATTAAAAACCCTGTGAAACAACCCTCAAGTTGCAGCAGAACAGGATTTTCCTCTGATCCTGAGAGTGTTCATCTGTAGATGTTTCTTTTATAGAACTCAGGGGAAATCCATCCCTCCTAGGAGAATTCTGCGGTTGGATTCCAGTGGTGTAAGGAAAGTTTAGGGACATTCAGCACCTCTGATGTTCTAGTAGGATGAAATATTCTAGCAAATAGGAAAAGAGCTGTATGTTTAAACATTTACAAAGAATGTTTAGAGAAGCAGGGGCCTTCAAAGCTATAAACACAAGCCAGCAAATGACACATCTGATTTTTTGTTAAAGCTCCTGTGTCTTTATCACTGCAGTTGTTGAGGGAAAGTGGCAAGATGGGACTCCCACCAAATCAGCACTGTAGGCACTGGGGAATGCCATGAAAGTACCCAGGGTAAGGTGTGGAACTGTGCAGCTCTAATGACCGTGGCATTTAGCTGAAGATTAATCTTGTCTTTTAACTGGGACATTTTCCACACCAGTAGGAAACTTGGAAGACAAAGCAGGACTGTGCTACAGACAAGTGTCACCCTGCAAAGGTCAGAGCCCACAGTCTGTGCTGATCCAAATGCTGGACAATAACCCTCCAAGGAGAGCTCCTGACTCAGAGCTCATGACTGCCTCTTGCTTGTGCTTGGGGCCCTGGAGTTGTGATGAAGGTACCTGACTGCCTTGCTCTTGAAGGATTCAGGCCCTCTTAACAGCACCCATGTGACTAAAAATATTATTTTCCCCCCATTCTCTTCTAATTTTCTTGTACATGACAACACCATTTTGTATGGACAGCTGACTCCTTCTAAGAAAATGTAAGTACTGTGTAATTAATCCATATTTATGACACACACATACAGATCAAGAAGTTTCAATTCTAGTAGCTTTTGCACAGAAGTCTGGAGCAGAACTAAAATAATTAATTTAATATCAGGTTCTAAAGATGTGAGCACTACACACAGCAACTACTAGAAAAAACAGAACTCAGCAGAAAATGAGACAGCAACAGAACACCTACAAGGTTTGCTAAGAATATGGACAAAATGTAGTCAGGTGGAACATATGTTAAAAAGAATGCTAATTTCAAGAACATGTCTTTATAGGTTTGTACAGTGTGGGGATATTAGCACCAAAAGCACCCAGAACGGTCCTAGCAGTGAAGGTATGAATATCAATAAATACTGAACTACAGAATAATTTGTTAGTGCAGTAATGAAAGCATCACACTGCTAATAAATTTTCCTTCTGCAGGTGCAGTAACTTTCCTCTGGTGTTTACATTAAGTGCTGTGACCTTGCAACTCCAGTACAAAATTATTTTAAGTACTTTTAACGTTTGTGTTGCCTGACTTCCTCTTTGGAAAAAGCATATCCTGACAAATCTTCACATTATCTGCCTTGGGAAACCAAGCTGCTTAGTCATTCTGGAACTGCCTCCTCCTCACAGAGAACAGTGGGGTATTGTTTGGGTCACTTTACCTTATTAAGGTTGAGAACACGAAAGAACTCCTTCTGATTCTGCTGGAAAACTCTGGCTCCTTCTTCCAATGTCATGCAACTGTCACAAGCTAGGCAGTCGCTAAGGAGTATTTTAGCATTAGCCAATGTATCAAACTCATTTTTCTGGTGGCAAAAGCAGAAGTAAACAAGTATTTAATAATGATGAAATGATTTTCAACATCTCTGCAATGAGCCAGATGAAAAGCAAACACAGTATCCCTGTTTGGTTTTAGCAGGACAATCCACAACATTTGCATAATATCCAAGATTATTTACAGGTAAACAAAATCATATGCTCCATCCCAATCATAGCTCTGCTCCTCCTCTTACTGTGAAAGTGCAAAATGTTTCAGTGTAAACAAAAATCTAAATTTAGCCCCTAGCCCATATGCTAGTAACTTAATTTGCACTGTGCTTCAGAGCTGACAGTGCCCATCAACTCACCAAGCAACTGAGAAAACTTTCCCTGGAAACTATTAAAGCTCTTTAACCAGATGTCCCCCTAACAGCAAGGTGGCTTAGGCTTTGTAGCACGAGGTAAAACAAAGAGAACACAGCCCTACAGTTGCACTGAACATATTCTGTGAGATCAAGAGTTTCACACTATCTGCAGCTCACTTGAGAAAAAGGAATACTTAGATGTAAAGAATAAATTGATATTTTGTCCACTTGTACTATCAAAACTCTTCTTATAAGTTCTGTCTCTGTTCTGAAGACTTGATATAAGAGTTTTGGCACTCTAAATTTCTAGAACTTAGAATTTCTGTTTTGTGTTTGCACAGTAAGAGCTTTTTTTACAAGATTTTTGATTCACATATTAAGGGACATCTACAAGAGCTCATCATTGTTTTCAACTGCTTGTTGTTCATTGTTATAGTTAGTAGTTGAAAGTTGTCTCCATACAACCTTCTTTGGGGTGCACAAAACAAAAGAACATAGAGTAGTACAGGTCTTAGAAGGAACATTACCTCTTCAGAGCCATCATTTGGACTCAATGCATCAACAGATGTACTTTGTGTATCATCATTTTTCTGTTTTTTACTGCATTCCTGAAACAAAACACAAAATGTGTGGATTATGCAAAGCCCGTTCACCATTCTGTAAGAACACTTTTGCCGAACTGTTCATGTCATTAAGCACCGACAGAGCTATTTACAGCGCTCTGGAACACACGCAAGACCCTGCGCTCAAAGTGCAATTGCTACGATGGAAATAATTTCCCCGGAATTCCCCCGCTCCATCAGTTCCAGAGTTCTGGGCAGTTTGTTGAGGCGAGGGGCTGCCCCAGGCAGGCACGGCAGCAGCGGAGGGCACGGCCGCGGCCACACCGCGCTCGGGGCTGCCCCGGGAGCTGTCACTGCCGGGCTGCGGGGAGGACGCGGAGCTCAGTGACCTTGGGGCCGGCGGCCAGCGCGGCTCTCCCCGCCGGGGCT
>JAYDZK010000057.1:8804338-8818413 GCA_034509185.1 Euphonia xanthogaster | reverse complement strand
GGGGCGGCGCCGCCTCCTCCGCCGCCTCCCCCGGCCGCGCCCGCCGGGCTCATTGCGGACCTGCGCCGCCGCACGTACGCGGAGGGACGGCCCCATCCCGGTCCCCATCCCCATCCCGAGCGGGACCCCCGCGCCGCACTGACCCGCCAGGCCTGCCCTCCGCGCCCGGCTCTGCGGCGGGGCTGTGCCCGAGGCTTCGCCGCGTCTCTGAAGCGTCCCTGCGCATTTTTCACAACGCGCTCCTCTGTTGTATCGTACAAAGGGTTTTTTCCCCTCTATTTTTGTTTTTTCCTGATGGCTTTAAAGTGAAATGACACTCTGCGAGCTACTAAATACACCATCATCACCATTTTATTTAACCAATATGCTGCGATTTCCCATTCCTGTAACGAAACACAAGTACCAGCAATGCTGTTCCCAGGCAGGAATCACAAATCCTCGTGGACAGGATTATTGAACAGACATCAGCCTTCCACAGTCTCAAAGGCCATGGGGTATTAATCAAGATTTCTAACGATTTCTTGTCTTTCTGATCCTCAGGTTGCAGGATTTAGAAAGGTTCAATCAACATTTTGCTCCTTTTTTAACCCCCAGCCATATGGACACACACGTACAAGCAAACGCCTACACCTACACGGAGAAGTTTTTCAAGTGTAAAATGACATTTTATAAATGAAACCACAGAACTTCCGAAAAACACGCAATTTCCTGCCTAAACTGCAACTTGTCTATAGCACTGGGTAAATCCCCTCCTGTTACAGTGACCTCTAATGCTTTAAGGCATAGATGGTTTTTGAGCACAAGGGCTGGAAACAGGCACAGCCAGAGAGCTCTGTTACCCAAAACCACAACTTTATAAACACTTGTTGCATGTTAAGGATACTAAAGATAAGCCCAGAGAAGAATGTAGTGCTTTTTTAAAATTATTTTTTAATTTGCAGACTATAGGTGAGTTATCACTGAGGTCAGAGAAATCAAGAATTCCTTAGCTTAACCATGATGAAAGCAAACAGAAACGTTTTCATACTTACCACTTAAAGAAAAGTAAGCTGATGCTGCTTTACATATACCCTGGAAAAATATCACCAATCCTGACTTGAGGTTAAAATTGTAATAGCTTTGGTAATCATTTTCTGTGCCTCTGCTCTCTTCATTCAAAATGCTCTTACATTTTATATTAGCATATTAGCCCAAGCTTTTTAAAAGCACCACAACCATGCCTGAGGAATTCCTATGTGATCTAAGAATTTGCATTTCCTACAGACTTGCTGGAATGCAGCATTATCTGACATCTTTTTTGTTCCTGTGGATGAGTATTTTCATAAAAGAAAAGCACCTTATTCCACCAGGATACAACAGCTATAGCTGCATTGACTAAAAAGATGATAGGATAGATGAAAAGTTCTAAATTAGAAACGTGTTGAGATTTGCACTTTAAGACACAGCCAAAATCTTCCTGTTTCACACTCTGGTTATACTTACATTTATTATCCAAAACTGATATAGTGATTCTTCAAAAGACATGTCAGTTTTGGATATTTCTGTAACTGCATAGATCATATTTAAAATATTTTTTATTTCACAAAATCACAGAGTAGTTTGGGTTGGAATGGACCTTTGAAGGTCACCTAGTCCAAATCCCCCTTCCACTAGACCAGGTTACTCCAAGCCCCATCTAGTCTGGCCTTGAATGTTTCCAGGGATGGCAATCTCTGGTGAACTCTGTTACAGGACTGGATTAAATACATTCTTCTGCACATCATCAAAGGGCAGAAGACTGAATTTCCCCCCATATTTCTTGTATTCACAATGAAAAACAGAGCACTGCATAGAAATGGAAGCATTTTGCAGAAACATTGAGGACATCTTAGGTACATACATTAAGTATCCCTATTTCATCCTTCATCTTAGGAATACTTGGGTTGAATTTATTTCAATTTAAAAATTCAAACAAAAAGAGCTAAAACATACAATCTCAAGAGTGTGCAAGGAATCTCTGTTTCAGTGCACAGTATAAGGTTATATTTGTGAAATCATTAGATAATTAGATGTCTCATTTAGTTTATTGCCAAGAGCACTCTCTGCTTTCCATTAACCATGGATGCCATTTTCCCAGAGAACAGTGGATCTCTGCTCAACCCTCACAGTATGCACGACAACCTGAGACAAGAAAGCACCATCCTGCTTTAATCTGGGGATGGTGACACTTAATCCTGGGAGGTGACACTTACCACCTTCGCAGGGCTGCTTCCCAAAAGCCTCACTCTAAAAGCTTTCCTGTGCCAGCAGCAGGCAGCACTTGAAGGCATTGCTTCTTTTATGGCCACTGTTGATGTATTTGGCCTCCATGTAACATTTACACCTGCATCTGAAGCATTTACACCCTGAATGAAATGGAGAAATAAGAATTTCCCTGTGAAAACAGTGTGCTGCAAACAGCTGCAAAGTGTTACAGGCTTTGTGTGGGTCCTGCAGGGCAGTGCCAGCTGTAAATGCCTCCTTGCCACACTCCCCAGCTGTCAGAATTGGGCAAGAACTCTTGGCTACAGCTGGTGAACATGTATTCCATGAAATCTGTGCTCTGCAGGCTGCACACACACTGTTCCATCGAGGTCAGGGGCAGCACAGAGAGCTCCTTCTGTGGGATGAGCTCATTTCTAACAGGACTTGCAGCCAATTCTCCAGCCAAAGCATTTGGTGGCTGCTTCCAAGCAAGCACTCTGGGAATTTATCCTGGCATGTCACTAAGATCACATGCTTATTGCATAGCTGCATTCCTATGTTTAAGACCTTAGGGCGGAAAAAAAATATAAGGAGTTAGAAAATAATATTTAGGGAAATGGTCTGAAATAGGAAAAAGCACCAGAATTACAGACATGTCAAACTATTTAAAAATAAAGGCCAGTTCTTTTCTATCTGCATGTTCTTGGGTTTAGGTCAATGACTTAAAAGTTACAAGTGTGTTTACTACACAAATAGAACATAAAAAATTCCACAGAATCTATTTTTACACTGTTGAGGAAGAATTCTACAAATAGTCAAACACATATTCCTGAATTGTTTATTATGAAAATAGCTTTTGTTTCTGCAGCAGTGGTTTGGAATTTATGCTGTTCTTTAGGTCCAGGATAAGGCTTTCAAAATATTCCTTCTTCCTTTTTCTATTGGTAGACGTAACAGCACTCACCTACTTCAAAGAGCTGATGTAAAATCCCCAGATTTTAGAAAAAAATGCTGTAAGAATCATTAATGGATAGCAGAAGCTAACAAGGATCCTTGCCATATTTATTTTAATTGTGTATGTATGTGGTATTTCCCACGCTTGAAAATATTTCTCTGTAACTTCATAATTAAATTAAGTCAGATCAGGTTATCCTAGTGTGACCTTTGAAGAACTGCAGAAGCACAGAGTTGCTGATATTTTTGCAGTTACTAACATACTAATAAAACATGCTGCGTGGTTTATGCTGAGTGGAGGGCACAGATGAATTTCTTGCTTATTTCACTCTGCTCTAGACACAAGAAACCTTTTGTCTTTTATCAATCAAAACAGCTTAACATTTGGTTTCCAGAGAAACCAGTTGCTTATAAAAACTGATTGACAGCTAATTAGACATAAATTTCTTCCCAAAAGACTCAGTCAGCTGCTTGTTTGGGTTGAGCACACGTGATACTTATTACTTCCTATTTTCCATCCAAATCCAGCAGCTGGTACCTTGTGACTCACAAGCAGGCCAATTCATTCTTGCAGTTCCTCACTGCCTTTTCACATTAACACTCTTACACAGAAACTGCACATCAGCTGGTATTTCCCAGGACTTACACTTAAATGTCTGGGACTCTGGGGTGGTTTTTTCCCTATCTTCACTCTGGAATGTTATAAAAGTCACTGGTCAAAATCTCAGTTTGCCAGAATAGTGTTGAGAACAGCTAAATAAACTTCTATCATGTCATGGTCCTCAGCAAACACTCCAGAATACATTTGTGTTTGGAAAAAAGCCAAAATTTGAGGATTTCATCCAGGAAGGACATTCCTGTACAACTGAGAGAGGACCAAATATCATTTGTAGATGAAGCTACACACTGACTTAGAATAATTTAAGAAGTTAAGTTAAACTACAGATGTCTGCACTTCACCTATCATGCCTGACATAAGCAGTTGCTTTAATGGATTGAACAGGAGCAGCTTTCCCATGTGAATGATGTTTGACTCAAAAATGAAAGAATTTCCAAATGCAGCCTATTTGTCCACAACAGGAAAATTACTCTGTATATCAAGCAAATTAGAAACTTTCCTCCCCAAATAACAGATTTCCAAACCCAAGCCTTCAGCTGATGTACAATTCAGAAAATTCGTGACATCAATGTTAGACCAGTAAGATTATCTGATATTTCTGCTTTGCAAATATAAGTGATGTCCAGGTGTCAGAAAAAAAACAAGTTATTTTTGTTGGTGAAATTGCCTTGTTAAAGTCTAGGGCTTGATATGCTTTAATGATCTCAGACCTAGCAGAGGTTAAAGTCTGAGAAAAAAGGATGCCCACTGGCAGTGGACACAAAGAATGCAGAATTTAGGGGCCATCTGGCGAGAACTCCCAATATATGGAAGAAACAAATGAAGCCAACTCAGTAACTGTGCTGAAATCAGCTCCAACTGGGTAAAAGGGAATTCTGGCAGGGGAAATCTGCAACCACTGACACAAGGAACCCACCTACAAGAAGGAAAGGCTGAGCATGCAGACTTATTAGCATGCCAAGTGGATCATTAACCAATAGAAGACAGAATGCTTATTATTAAGAGAATGATGTAACTTGCAGCCCGAGAACACTAATGTCTTTGCTAAAATGTATAAACAGTTAAAAGCTTTGGTGTGCCTGATGTATAGAAACGTGCACCTCGAGCCCTGTGCAGAATAAACGTCTCCTTCCTAAACTAAGCTCTGTGTCTGCGTTTGGAGAGCTCCTAAAATCGGCAACACCTCTCTGCAGCCATTCCAAACCCAGCTGGACGCGTTCGAGGTGTGTCAGCAGGGGCTGGAGTCAGCGATCTCCAGAGGGTCCTTCCAACCCCAGCCGCGCTGTCATTCTGCCAGAGCCGAGGCACAGCACCGGCGCTTTTGTGGCAGAGCTGCCCCAGGTGCTGCCATGGAGAACCCAGAGGCTTCCTGGCCTCCGCAGGGGCTGCCCGAGCCTGGGGAGAGCCCCCAGGGCTCCCCTGCCCTCCCCGACCCCGTCATGCCCCGAGGGGCCGTGTCCACCTCAGCCACCGCGGGTCGGTCCAGCTGCCCCACTGAGGCTCTCCCACACACCCAGCCTCACCCTACAGCAGCTCACTCCTCTCGTCACGCGAGGTTTCTGCTCTTCCCAAGCACCGCTAAAGAAAAACAACCAAGGAAACATCGACGCTCTTACTTGGGCAGCAGCCGCGGGCCCAGGCGCCATGCCGAGTACTGGCAGCGCGCCGCCATCTTGGCGCGGCGCTGCCCTCACGGGCGGGGAGGGGAGGCTCCTGCCCCATCCTCTGCCCTCACCCAAAATGGCCGCGGCAGCCTCCGTCCGTCCCTGAGGCGGGACCAGCGCTGAGGGCGCGGGACGCGGAGGCGGCCGCGGGTCCCTTTAGAAGGCGGCTGGAGGCCGGGCAGGTACCGCGGGCACGGGGCTGGGCGAGGGGGAAGAGCGGCCTCGGGTTCCCCGCGAGTGCGGGGACAAAAGCCGCGGGTTGGGTGCGGTAAGGCAGGGCCGGTGCCTGGCTGGGGAGGGTTTCCCCTCCCTCAGGGGGAAACCAGGCTGGGCTGGGAGCAGGTGCAGGGCTGGGAGGTAAAGAAAAATGAGCTCTGTAAAGAAAATTCAGCTGATGTGTAGTCCTGACTTGATGGCTGCTGTTGGTGAAGATTTTAAGGGGTGAAAATGTCAATTCTTCCAATGGGTTTTGCTGGCTCGCCCTCAACCGAGAGCTTGGAGGAAGCATGAGAATGTTATTGTGATGCTGGAGATCAGTTCATTGTCAAACCAGACAAAGTCAAGTAAATCTGAGGTTTGGAATGTGAAATGAAAGAGCAGCACAAAGATACCTCTTTCTCTGTAGTCATAACATTGTAGTGAAACTCTAGTATTTGCTTTAGGGCGTGTTTATGATTTATTTATTAAATGTCACTTTAGAAGCTGCTTTTTATTCTGAAGTCCATCTCTTGCAAGCAGCAGCCTGTGAGAGACAATGCACTGATGTTGAGTGTGCAACATTAAACCAAAACTGGCATTTGCCTGCTTGAACTTCCCTAAAGTATTATGGGGGGAGACATCAACATTTGCATTAATGGACTTGAATGATATGTGTGAGAATCATGTTCTAAGTAGGATGTAATATTTGTTAAATACACTGAGATTTCTGCAGTGATCCCGATGTATTTTTAACTTGGATTTGATAACAGGCAGGAGAAAGCACTGTACATGCGGAAGTATTTTCTGGTATATTGAGAACAACTCACAGGAGTAATTTGAAAATTAAAATTTGATGCTCAACATCCGGAGGAGATGGAGCATGTCTTATGCATAAGTGCTTTTGGCTCTTTCGGTTTCAGATGCTCTCAGATGTGTTGCTAAGAGATTAAAATCAAAGTCGTGGGTGCTTTTTGTTTAACTGAAAAGACCTGGCTAAATCTGCTCCCCTGGAGCTTTGTATCCAAACTACCAGAATTGCAGGAGCATCTTTTTGTATCCAAGAACAGCTGGATAACTAAAGGACTGAAAATCACATATTTGCCTTTTGTGAGAGCTTGGATGTGCTCAGACCTGCTCTCTCTGTGTTTTTCATGGTTATTCAAAACCTGATGAGTGTTGGCATTTTCTGGAAACCTGGTATCATGGGCAGCTAACAGCAGCTTAATGCCAGCCTCCTTGAACTGGTTCTATGGGACAGGATGCCCAGGGAAGTGGTGGAGTCACCATCCCTGGAAGTGTTCCAAAATCATGTAGGTGAGGTGCTGAAGGATGTGGTTTAGTGGTGGACTGGGCAGTGCTGGGTTAGTGGTTGGGCTTCATGATCTGAAAAGTCTTTCTCACCTGAAATAACTCTGATTCTATGCTGTAAAACAGTAAAAATGTCCTGAAAATGCTGCATGGGATTACCCAGCTCTTACTGGTTTTAGTTAGTGCCTGTCTCTTCAGCCTCTGCTGTTTCTGCCTAGGCTGAAGGCATGGTCTTGGTGAGGACAGACAGGCATACTCATTGCTGGAAGCTCCTGGTTGTGTTCTTGGGGTGGCTTGGAGATGGGAAGGCCATCTGTGGCATTATGGGATGGTGGCCTGCAGCCCTTCCTGGGATGAGACCCTGTGTCAGAGGTGCTGAAGGCTGCACTGTCCTGCCTCAGATCCCAGACTAGCCCTTCACACAACCCTTTGAGCTCACAGGAGAATGCTGTCAAAGAGATTTCCATTCCCTTTGCTGTTTTATCTGTTTGAAGGGCTGCATGAATTAGCAACAGCGTTGTTCCAGCTTCTTGTTTTTCACATTTTTCTTCTGGAATCTGATTATAATAGAAAGAGACTTTTACCCCTAAACTGAGAACTTTCTTCCAAGAGTTCACATTCCTGTTGTTGTTATGCAACTCTAGACATGACAGTTTTACTTTGTGGTTGTTTTCAGTGTTCATATTGCTCTTCCTGTCCAAAAAGAGTGTGTTCTTACCCTGGAGTATCTTTTATAGTCTAGATTAAGACTTGCTAAGTCCTTAAAAATGCTAGGAAGGAGAACTGGTGGAATTGTCAATGATTAAAATTTTTTTTTCTTTGTTTTTTTGGTGCCCTGAGGTTTCATGAGTCAGACTGGGCTGTTGGGAGTTTCTGTTGAAGATGTACATGTCGGTTGAAAAGCGCACAAATTCCCATCTTCACCTAAAGAGGTCACCTGGCATCCGCTCCTGGTCTCTCTGTGTTGGTAAGACCTCAGCATTCATTTCAGAGCCTGCTTTAAGGGAAGAGGGTCACAATACACTCCTGAAAGAGCCCCTAGTGGAATCCCTGCCCTCCAGGCATTTTCCTTTCCAGAAGAGGAAAGACTGTGCTTTGAGCTCTTCCTTTCTCATAGCCACTGAACGAGTGTGAAGCCTCAGCGTGGCAGTTTCACTGTGAGACTTTCAGTCTCATCTGGAGAACCTCAGAAGCTCGTGGATGGGATTTTAAGGGAGTCCTGAAAGATCAAGAACACAAGGTTTATTATGTGCCATGCAGCAATAGAAATGTGAAGCTTCTGAAGGGGGTTTTAGGTTGAGAAACATCTCATCTTGCAGGAGTGGAAAACTGCAGTGTGACCATGCTGGCTTGGTTGCTGTGTGTGGTTGGTGCTGAGCTCCTGAGGACTCTGTATGAAATGGGAAGTCATACAGGATATTCTGAAAGTCATCTTTATAAACACTGCTGAATATGCAGGAAAAATAAACTTGTTAGGATTGTACTGAGAGAGCTGCTGGGGAAAATCTGGTATATCCTGCTTTCCAGCTGAGCAGATCCCACTGCAGTGACACCACTTTGTCATTGCTTTCAGGGATGTTGTTGGGAAGATCTTTGCAGTTGCAGCAGCCTCTGGGGCATGGGGCTCTCTTCAGCTGCTTCCCCCTCTCTGAGAGAAAGGAGCTGGCAGTTTCTGACACAACTTTACTGTAAAAGTTGTCTTTTAGCCCCATAGAGCACTTAAAGGGGAAAATAACCATTGCAAGGTTTGTGTGAGCACTCCAAGTTGTACTGTGCTGAGAGGAAGTATGGTGTCATGACTAAATTGAGTCCCTCTGAGGTTCTGTTCCCAGTTATGTCACAAAATTTTGATTTCTGACCCCAGGCACTGTGCTTCTAATGCCTTTGCAGAATGGAAGTTGTTTTAATGCTGAGAGAAAAAAATATCTTGACTTTGATATAGTGATCTATATTGCAATCATGTTTGTCCTGTTGTTGAAAAGTGATGGTTTTCATCCGGGAATTTTAGGTATTTTTTGAGCTGCTTATTGTCTTAATTCTCTCCTCTTTCCTCCTAGGAATAGCCTCCATAGGTTTGGCTGCTGCTTATTATAGTGCAGGTAATGGCCTATCATTTTTTTGGGAGAGTTATTTCTTTCCTGTTAATCTGTTTTTCATGCTGATGACTCATCTGCAGCTTCTGTCTGTCCCTTCAAAGGCAGTGGAGGTTCCTCTCCCACTTTGTGGTGTGAATATTAAAACTAATAATAACTGTTGCCTCTATGGCTTACTGTGCTGTAGTGCTCTATTTCTTACTCAGCCTCCTTTTCCATTTGCAAGTAATTTTAATAATGATATTGGTACTCTGTGGCATTTTGTACTTCCAATGTTTTATAAATGTGATTAGCTGGTCCTCACAGCTCTCCTGGGAAGACATGTAATGATTATTTGACACCATAATGAAATGATTACTTTGCCTGTGACGGAAGTTCTCTGTTTCTCTGGAAACTGTCAGATCATCACTGGCAGAGATTACTCATCCAAGCACCTTTAGGGATGAGACAGCTTCTGCTGCTTCCTCCCCCTGCAGTACAGCAGACTGCACCAAATGCCAGCTGTCTTTCCAGCCATGGGATTTGTCCTGGAAGCTGCCCTGTGATTCTTGTGCTGCATCCTTAATAGTGTGTAGGAATGTGCTACCAAGAGAACCCACATATTTTTATTTAAACAGAAAAATGCAGTCAAAGCTGCTTGAGCCACCAGTTAAATCAGCCTTGTTTTTCTTAAGATGTTACAACAAAGTTTTCTGAAATCTCAGCGCAGTTCTGCTGTGCCTTCAGTTAAAACCCTGAGTGAGCAAATTATTCAGGCTGTGACATGTAAACATTGCCAGGACATGAAATGCAAATGTTTGTTTGTCAAGAGGACCAACTGCTTCCTTTTATGCAGAAACATGTTTTCTTTTTTGAATTTTCATTGTCCTTATCCTTGTCCTCTGCAGCACAAATATTTGGTGTTTGACAGCAGGTTGGCAGTTTTGTGAATGCCTTTTAAGATGCCTTTGTTTGTACAGAAGAGAAAGATGTGATGTTACAACCTTGCCAATAATACATATGCTTATAATTCTTCGTGGTTTGAAGCCCAGCATGAATGAAGTCTCTGAAAAGTGAAGATTTTCTGTATTTTCATCCTGGGAAAGAGCTGTAAAATATCTTGTAGTACAACTAAAGGCAAAATTGTTCCATCAGAGAAACCTTTCCTCCTTTTGCTGCTTTTAAAGGGAGCATGTTGCTTTCAGGATTGTTTGAATACCCAAGAAGGGGGGGAAAAAGCTAAATTTGTGCATTTTTTGCCTTGTCCAGACAGCTTGGCATGGAAGCTCTTCTACATGGCTGGGTGTTTCTTTGTGGCAGCCCAGAATCTGGAGCAGTGGGAGGTAAGATGGTGAGCTCAGGAAATGAGGGTCTGTGAGTAGGAAGCAGTTGGCAGATGCTGATTCCAGCTGCCCCACACACTTGCTCAGTCCAAACAGACAAGTTATGCTTTTGGTTTTGAGGAAACCCTCTGGGTTGCTATGCTGGGACTAGAATTAGGGCAGTAATTCTTTGATTACACAAGCCTGAAAATGTGAAGCTAAACATATGGGTATTTTTAAGGGGAGACTTGGCCCAAAATGGTCTCTCTTATATAAAAGAGGGAGGATGACCAGGACATTCAGCTGCACCACATGATTTTGAACTTAGCCTTCAAGCTAATGACAGAGAAACCACTAAATAAGGGAGCTCTAAGCTTTTTTCCTCTGGTTTAGAATTGTGTGGATGCTGATTTGAAAGCAATAAGTCATTTTGTCATCCTGCTGACCTGAGTTGTGTTGGAATGAGCAACTCACCTAAAGAAAATGAGATCGTCTTTTCATTGATTAATATGAAATTTCATTAATGTCCATTTTCATGGGGATATTTGAGGTCTGTGTAAGCCTGGCCCGTAGAGCACAGCACTGGGATATCAAATTCACCAGAAGTGAAAATTATAGGAGTTACAAGTTAGTGTTCAAATTTGGTTCCAGGCAAAGTTTTTATTACATGGGGAATGTGGCAAGAGGGACAATGAACCCACTTGTAACTCCCTTCTAGAAGTCACCCAAGAGATATGGTAAAGTTTCTGTTAAAGCCAAGAGCAAGATTGTGATTTTCATGGTCTAGTAATAGAGGAATGTCTCTGAGCTAGCTGTGTATTTTTCTGTTGCCAAGATTATTTTCCCCCTAGAACTATTTTTATTTTACTTTGAAGCATAGCTAGTGATGGTGTTTTCAAGAAAATCTTAATTCTTATTTTTCAATTTTACAGGAAGCTGTATTTGATAAAAACAAGGGAACAATCTGCCTAAAAACATTCAACCTCTACAAAAAAATACTGACCTTGTCAAAAGGAGGCAATGAACAAGGTGAGAAAGCAGCATCTGTGGTAGAAAATGTGGTGAGCAGCAGAAGAGATGGATGTGTGCCCATTTAATAACTTCTCTGGAGTTCTGTACTCAAATTAAATCACATCTGCTTCCAGATCTGCTTTGTTCCCAAGCAGCAGATGTAACAATCTGTCTCTCTGGGCCCAAATGCTCCTCATTGTGCCGAATGCATCTTATTAATTATTTTAATCCAACATAAGTAGGCCTGCACATTGCTTTCCATAATAATCCTAGCCATTCCTTTGGGATGTTAATGTGTTTACCTTGCTCTTGGCCAGCCTGCTTGGCAGCTGGGACTGGTGGAATAACTTCCATTTTGGATCCAGAAGTTGAGATTCCTGTAATCTCATCTGCTTTGGGGAGCAGGCAAAGGTTTGATACCATATGCAAGCAGGCATGTTACATCCTGCAGGTATAGAATATGAATATTCTATATTAAATATAGAATCTCTAAAGCAGCCTGTACAGGAGGCTCAGTTTAATGCAGGATCTGATGGACTTTGGGCTTCCTCTTGGACTAACAGAAGTTGCAGTATGGTCTGTGAGTTGGTGGAGTCATGGTGGTGAGTTGGTAGCTCGATTGCAAACTGGGATCTCTATTCTGCTACAAAAGTGGGATCTTCTTCCCTGGCAGAGTTTTCATTCTGTTTCCTGATGTGAACAGAACCAGCTCTCAGTAAGTTCAGAAGAGTGGCCAAATTCAGAATGACCTTAAGCTGAGTTGGTTTTTAAAGAGTTCGTGTTGGGGATGGAAGATAAAAGATGTGGAGAGAAGGATGTTTAATGTTTCTGATCTTTCCTTTAGGATACATGTTTACAATGGAGAGCTGAGGCTCTCTCTTCCTCTCTGATAATATCTGGTTTAGGTACCATTCATGTGAGGATGCAGAGATCAGCAGGTGCTTTGAGCAGTTAAATATTTCAGTATTTGTTCAATCTCAGTAAACTGAACACCTGTTTACCTACTCCATACAGAAAAATAGTTAAAATTTACCTTAAAGTGAGTGGGAAATGTAAGTAATACTGGGTTGCTCCCAGTGCCTGACTGGCTGGATCTTCTTCCTTAGGGCCTGTCCCAGCTACAGTGTACTGCAGTCACACCCTGTGGATGTGTCTTTTGCCTGAGCAGCTCAGCAGCTGTTTTGAAACCTCAGGTTTTAGCTTTTCTAGTTTTCAGATTCTGTGCTGCTTTAGTGTGTACTTCTGAGCTTCATATTAGGGGATGGTGAGCTCTCTGCACAGAGCAGGGAGATACAGCTGTGCTGTGAGGGCCCCGACGAAGGAGGAATGATGAGGAGGACTCCACTGATATCAGACGGCTAATTAACTACTTTATTACACTGTATTATTCTATACATCTAAAACCGAATTTGCCAAGCACTCAACCCTGCACACATCTGCACTGCACTGAATCTTGTGACTGTCATCTGACAGTCCTGACACACACACACCCTTGGCCCTGATAGGCCAAGGAAACAAAACACCATCACTGTGGGTAAACAGTCTCCATATTGCATTCTACTTTTGCACAAACACAGGCACAGCAAATTATAAGAATTGTTTTTCCTTCCTCTGAGGTTCAGAGAATGTGAAACTCAGAAATATTCTTGGGAAGAATTGTGCCTTGCTTTTCTCTGTGAAGAGGAATGTGGCTACAGGCAGACAAAACAATTCCTTCTCTAGCTGGGCACCAAGGACAAATGATCCAAATTTCAGGCCCGAGAGCACAAACAATGTGGGCTGGAGAGAGAAAAACAAGCAGGGTGGGACTGCCTGGGCTAAAGCTGTAATTGGACAATGAACTGCAAGGTGCAAATGGAGCAGAACTGATCCCAGGGAGAGACCCCGTGCCCGGCCGTGCATTTTGGGATCATTTTGGTTCATCTTGGGTGCAGCCCTGGCTGGGCTCTTGTGCTGTGCCATGGAGGCCTTTTAATAAACACCTAAGTAGAACAAAATTATTCTTTAGCTCCATCTAGTCTCTGTTCTAGATCAGCCTTCTCAAGGCATCAGTGTGCTGCTGCAGGACTGCCCTGGCTGTGAGGGGTCACAGCAGCAGTGCCCAAGAGCAGGGTCCTTGTCGCCGTGTCACCGTGTGACCCGTGGCAGTGCCGAGTGCTTGCAGTCCTGCTGACAGCTGCCTGCTCTGCCCCCTGCAGTGGTGGCCGTGCTGAGCGAGGTCCGCGATGTGAACGTGGAGGAGGAGGCCGTGCGCTACTTCGGGAAGGGTTACCTGGTGGTGCTGCGCTTCGTCACCGGCTTCTCGCACCCGCTCACCCAGAGCGCCGTGCTGGGCTGCAGAAGGTGCACTGGGGACTTGGGAAAATTGGAACGTGTAAGGTGGGGAATGCCAGTCATGTGGCTCAGTAATTGCCAACTATTATTGGTGCCTCACGGTTTGGCTTTTATGTTTTTCAGATTCTGTGCTGCTTTAGTGGGTGGGTCTGAGCTTCATAGCAGGGGATGGGGAGCTCTCTGCACAGAGCAGGGAGACAAAACAATTCCTGCTCTAGCTGGGGACCAAGGACAAATGATCCCAATCTCAGCCCAAGAGCACAAACCCCGTGGGCTGGAGAGAGAAAAACAACGATGGGACTGGCTGGGCTGGAGCTGGGATGGGACAATGAACTGCAAGGTGCAAATGGAGCAGAGCTGATCCCAGGGA
>JAYDZK010000057.1:8757650-8771904 GCA_034509185.1 Euphonia xanthogaster | reverse complement strand
CTCTCTTTTCTCTCTTTCTTTTCTCTCTCTCTCTTTTCTCTCTCTTTTCTCTCTCTCTCTTTTCTTTCTCTCTTTTCTCCCTCTTTCCCCTCTCTCTCTTTCCCCTCTCTCTCTTTCCCCTCTCTCTCTTTCCCCTCTCTCTCTTTCCCCTCTCTCTCTTTCCCCTCTTTCTTCTCTTTCTCTGTCGTCTTTTCCTCCTCTCCTCTCTTCTCTCCTCTCTGTCCCCTCTCTGTCCCCTCTCTGTCCCCTCTCTCTCTCCTCTCTCTCTCCTCTCTTCCCTTCTCAAGGCAAAATCAGATGTGGCTGTGTGTTCCCATGTTTCTCGGGTGAGGAAGGAGCAGTGAGTGATGAAGAACACAGGAGCAGCAGGAGGGAGGTGTCACTGACAGCCCTGTGTGTTCTTTGCAGGGATGTGAGGCAGAGGATTCAGCAGAGGATTGCTCAGGTGTTTGGGATCAGCTCTTCTGCCATGTACCTGACCAAGCCAACATTCTTCTCCAGGATGAACAGCACAGGAGCCAAGACAACACATGATGAGTACTGGCACCCACATGTGGACAAGGTGAGGAGGGGGCTGAGATGGGATGCAGACATCTGTTATTATTATTAAATCACCTTGAAATCATTTTGCATTTTCCATCAAACAGGTTTGAAAACTTGTGCTTCAGGGGATGAACCTAATGGGAGATAAGTGAGTTTTAGAAACATAGGCCATTACATCCCATTCATTTTTATTTTCTCTAATTTAGTTTTGTTAGAATTAGTAAACTGTGAGAATGACTGCTCAGGAATCTCTTGTGTCAGAAACATTGGTTAAAATGACCTGAATTGCTCTTTCAGCCAGATCTGGAAGGAGCTGTTTCACAGTGGCCAGTTGGTCACTGTTGTTCTTGATCTAAGACTCTTGAAAAAGCTTAATATTTGTATTTCAGCTATGTGGGAATTGAAGCTTTTTGAGTTTTTGTGTTTCAGTGGGGATGTGGGACCTGGAACCCTCTTTCCATAACTTGGTGGTTTGATCCTTTTAACTGCACAGTCTTCTTTCTAGGCTTGTAGCTTAATACTGGGCATTTCTCAATGGACTTAAATGATTTGGTATTGAGTTTATTTCTGAATTTCACTGAGTTCAAGCATTCTGTGCAGAACAGCAGAATACCAACAATGGAAGAATCAAAGAAAAGATACCCCACAACACAAAAAAACAGCCCCAAACAAGCAAAAAACCACTCCACAATACCCATGTTTCATGCCTTCAGGATTTATAAATGAGTCACTCTGGAGTCAGGGATTACCCAAAATGGAACCAAATAAAATAATCCCAGCAAAATCCAAGTTATTCCTTAGGGCTCAAGTCTGTAAGTGGGCAGTGCACCTTGAGGTCTGTGACCTGAGACATGAAAAAATAAAACAGAAATATTCCTTGCCTGAAAGTATTTCCTGGGAGAAGCCAGTATGAGGGAAGTGTCTTTTGTTGGTCACAACATTGGTGTGAGTTCCTGTGTCCTTGTTCATGTGAGCAGAAGCTGCTTAAATTTAGAAAATGTGGTGGTAGTGATGACACAGCTTATGTTTGGAAGCATAAATCCTGTAGGGTGGAATCTGCCAGGTTTTGGGTGCCTCTGGTTTGAAAAGCTGTGATGTAACCAGTGAGTAGGAATGGCTCTGGACCAGAGGTGTAGGGATGGTTTTGAAATCCAGATTGTTTGGATTTCTCTTGGTAGGAAGTGGCTGCAGGGAGAAAATTGTGCTGGTGGGGCTCACAGAAATTCCATCCTGTTATGCTCAGTTCCTGTGGGTTCTCTGCTTCCTTTTTCTGCCTCTAGCAGGGTCGGGACTGAAGGCACTTGAGAGGATAGTTCACATTCAGACTCAGGTGTTTGTTACTTCTTATCAGTGTTACAGTCCCACAGCAGTGAGTTCTGCAGAGTTCTGCAGTCCTTCATTAACATGGCACAAAATGCCCAACAGTCTCTTGGCACAAGGTCTTTTCAGGCTAAACTGTCCAGTTAAGAAAGGACACCTGGATTATTTTCCCTTTTAACCCAATAACTGAGCACTCAAAGCCTGCAATGAGGGCTTTTCTGTCCAATTACAAAACATCACCCAAACCCATGAAGAAGGTGGTAAAGAAGAACAGCCAGCCTCCACCCTAAAACCTCCATCTTATTTCATATCTGTTACTATATTCTAAACCCCAAACTCTTAAGTTTTCCACCCAGTGATATCACACACTTCTAACCAGCTCCACACCCACAATCCCAGTGCTATCATTCCATTTTGGAAGCCTTCCCCACAGCCTCAGGTCAAATGTAGTGTTCTCTTGTGGGTCTGTGCCTTTCAGCACAGAAAGTTTAAAATTCGCAGCATCCAGGGTTCCAACAAATTCCAAGAGACCCTTGGGAAGAAGGAGACTGCTGATTCTGCTTGTGTGAAGTGCAGTGAATTCATTGGTTCCTTACAGTTTTTCCACAGTTTCAGAGAATCAGATTTGACTGCCACAGTGGTGGGAAAAGCAGTATATTTCAACAGCTTATGCCTATTTTCTCCACTCTTTTATTTCAGCCCCAAAAAACCCCTATTTCAGAATTCCAGACTCTGATTTATTACTGTAATGAGATTTGTGTCTGCCCAAGCCCGCCTTCCCAGAATTCTCTTTATAGTTCTCTGCATGTGTTTTGCATTGGGAAATGAAGAAGGTGGTTGAAAAACCCCTCAATTAAGTGTTCCCACCTAAATATCTCCTATAATGTACAAGTTATTTTGTCATTTACATGCAAATAAGGTTACATGAAGAGAATTTGTGGAAGCTGCTTTTCTCTCCTGTCATCCTGAGAATGCCTGAACGTGATGGATGGACAGCAGGCTGTTTTCCTGTTTGTATCCTTCTCTTTTGTCCATGTTTTATTTATCTTGCAGGCTGTCTGTCCAGGGAACAGATACATCAATTGATTTGTCTTGGTTTTTTCTAACCCATCTCCAGCTTCAGAAAAAAAACCAAAACAAGCAGGAAAAATGCTCTCTTAGCCTTGGAATGCATAGTCTAGAGCTTAGTGGTGTTCTATACTGAGTAATGGGGTTGTCTGATTTCTGGCAGTGGTTGGAGTCAGTGATCTTGGAGATCTTTTACACAACCTAAATAATTCTGAGTCTGTGAAGAGAATTATCCCAATTGGGGCAGTTTCCAAACACCTTGTTCATAATCATAAATAGTCTGAGAGAGACTAATTAGGATGAAGTTGTGCAGCTTCCCAGGTTGCCTCCAGTGCAGTCAGCCTGGCTTCTATTTCACTTCCTCCAGCAAACTTTTCCACTTCCACACTGCAGTGGAAACCATGGAAAAAACCCCACAATTCTGTTGATCTGAGGTAAGAAGTTCTTCCCAGAGAAGGGTAGTAGAGTTCTTAAGTGGCCTCCAAATCAAGTGTGAATGCTGGGAAGTTGAAGAAAAATCAATAAAACTTGCTAGTTTCTTGGAGGCTTTTGTCTTGGATCATTATTTATGCTTTCCCCTTGGAACAGAACAAGCCACGTTAGGAATTTCTGCATGGTTTAACAGTGAAGGTTATTCCTAGAAGACATCACAATTTTTTCCTTGCCTCCTTCCAGAAGAAAGGTAAAATGGAGCCTTAGCAAAAAGAGTTCACTATATTTTTTGTTTCAGAATGACATTGCTGTTAAAAAGTTGTGGCTTCTTGGAACATGTGAAAACCCCTCTTGCCTTTTTCCTGATGTTGCTGATCCATTGCAATTAGATTTCTCGATCTGAATCTCCCTGAAGACTTTTAACAGCATAATGGAGTAGTACAGATTTATTGTGTTTATCTGAGGCTTTATTTTTTTCCCTCCTAAAATTTCCTTGGTTTGTAGTTACATAGGAATGGAAACCCTGAAATCACCCAAATGACTCATTTAATCTTGTTGAATTTATAAGCCTCTAAGTCAAATGAAGAGATTGTTGTTTTAAGATGGGGAGTTTCATCTTGGATGGAATTTGTTTGGAACTTAGGCTTCCAAATGCCAAACACCTGATTTATAATGGAGGTGCTGTTGCACACTTCACACCGTCAGGACTGCAGGCTTAGAACATTCTCTGTTGGGACTTGGAGGTTTGTGCAGTCCCCTGCCTGGGCACGATCCTCTCATCCTTCACAGAACTGTCAGGCTCTGCCATAAGAGGGTTTGGGGTTTGTTTTCCTTGAATTTCTTCTATCAGAGCTAGTCCAGCACTTCAGTGCACATTTCCCAAAATTAGTCTGTTTTTTTTTTAGCCTAAACATGTCCATGACCAGTTTATATCTATTTTTGTTTCTTCTCCCAGTTCTATATCCTCCCACCCCCATGTATTTATAGGTAGGAATCAAATCCCTTTCCAGCCTTTCTTTCTCTGAGCTGAACAAGCCAAACCTTTAATTCTCCTCTCCTGCAATGTGCTGTCCATGTCCCCAACCCTCCCCTGTTCCTGCAGCCCTCTCTGCCTGCTCACTCTGTCCCTGAGAGCAGCTGCTGTCTCTTCTAGCAGACTTTTCACCTTTCTTTTCTTCCCCTCCGTGTAATAAAACACATCAAAAGATCCCATTTCTGCCCTGGGACAGCGTCGTCTCTGAAAATTGAGGAGGTTGATTGTCATTTCTGCTCAAAGCCATCACCTCAGCTCACTTACAGCCCCTTGCAATTCAGAGATGTGCTCTTTGCTCTTTTGTTGTCAGCTAATAGACACTGCCAATAAACAGCATGCTGGAAGTGCTCTCAAGGCTATTCTGGGGCTTATCTGCACAGAATTAGGTGAAAGCTTACAGGAAAAGAGAAGTTTTGACTCTTTATCCTGCGTGCCAGACCAATGGTGATTGCAAAAAGTGAATTTTCTTCTGCACTGGAAAGCAGAGGATGCTCTCCTAAATATTCTCAGTAGCTGCAGACCTCTTGCATGGTCCTACAACTGTTCAGTTGCATAGAAATGTGTCCCTCAAAAAAAACCCACTGCAAAATGGGACTGGCTAATTCTGGCAATTAGTTCTATTTATAAAAACAGTCTTTAAAGAAGTGTCATGTAAACATCATTATGAGCATCTACCATTAAATATTATCTGTGTTTGACTCTTTGGGTAAGGAGTGTTCAAAAAGAGCACACTAACCCTACGACATTGCAGGCTGAATGGAAATATCTGCATTTTCTCTCTTGAGTTGTTTACAAGGAGCTGTAGACATTTGATGTGGAGCTGTGTGGCTTTTAAGGACAGCTTCTCTCACATAGTTTGATCTTTTGGTTCAATTATTAACCTGTCTGGTACTGGAAATCATTACCAGGGTAACAAATATATTTTATCTACATGGAGAGACTTCTAGAATTATAAATAACTGAGTTTAATTTAGTGCCTGCTTTCCATAGTGTTGCATTTCTCAGGCCTGGTTGCTTTCTGAGAGTGAATAATGAATAAGGACAGGAAGAGAAAAGCCATTTTCCCTTGCACACTTCATTCCCCAAATTAGTCATCTCTAGCAATCAGGTGTGTTTGGCTAGGCTAGAATGGTTGATGGCCAGTTCTTAGAAGTTTAGAATTTGTAAAACCACCTTGGAGAGGAGGGAGAGTGCACTGGGGGAGCAAAGATTGCTGCTCCTCTGAAGAGTCGATAAAAACAGTTCTAATGCATTCAACTTGGAAGTAGGAGTTGAATGAACTTCTGTGCTGGCTGGAGCCTTCCTTAAATCGATTGGAAGTTTTTATCACCAAGTCAGTGAAGTGGAAAATGGCTCTGCAAAGCTGATTTGCATGAGAAGGGCTCTAGAGTGGCTGGTTTGAGGTGCTGCACTAGCACTTGCTCATTAATTCCCATTTATTGCCTTGTACTGCTACCAGGCTTTGGGAAAATATGGGGAGAAGGGAATCACTGTAATATTTCTCTCATTTTTGTGGTTTGGCTTTTTTCCTTTGAGCCCTTATGGTCAAATTAATAACAGGAGTATGAATGGAAATGTCTTCCTCTTCCATCTGCTGTTATGTTCTCTCTGGTCCTGCCCTTACAGAAAAATGTGTACAACTGCTCCTGAGCCAAAATTTAACTGGCACTAATGAATATAACTTGAAACATGACTGAAAATATTTAGAAAACTTCTAAGTTTGGAAGTAGCACCTACCTCTAACAGTCACCAGGTCAGTCAGAACACTCTGCAAATTCTGTGTATTTATTTATACTACTGTGCTGCACATTTCACTGCTTGACAGTGTAAGGCTGAACTTTTGAGTTGAGATACACAAAGAAATTGGAGAACACAGCCATTGATTTCAAGTATTTTTTTAATTGCTGGTGACATGTAGATATGAAAGGAAATATTTCCAGAATCAGCTAAACTCAATGTAAATATTTGGATAGCTTCACTCTCAGTATTACTATGTAGTATTTATTTTCTCCAACTTCAGCATACATATCAACCAAAAATAATGCTTTAAAAGGAAGGAAAAAATCACCTTGCTGTACTTAAAAGTGGGATATTTGGTCTGTAGGCTGAGAAGAAGCAGAGACTTCCAAAGTTCAGTTTGAAGGGTTTTTGTCACCATCATATGTTCTGGAAAAATCCCTTTGCCCAGGATTTCTCTCCAGGGAAGCTGAGAAGCCTCAGAGAAACAGGAAAACAATATTTTCTCATTTGCTTCTCCTGTCTTTTGCTGCTTTGGAGTGTGGTTTGGACATTGTTTACCAATAGGTGCTTGCTTCATTGGTTTCACCTGAATTGTTTTTATTTATTGGCCAATTATGTCCAGGCTGTGTTGGACTCTCTGGAGAGAGTCACGAGTTTTTCATTATTATCTTTTAGCCTTCTGTCTGTATCCTTTCTGTATTGTTTAGTATAGCATTCTTTTATATAATATAGATAATAAAATAATAAATCAGCCTTCTGCTATCAGTGGAGTCAGATGCATCATTCCTCCCTCCAATGGGGGTCTCAGAAAATACAACAGGTTTTAAACAAAACCTGTATGGGAAAGAGCAGAAGCTCCCCCAACAAATGTGTATTCACTGGGCAGTTCTGATTCACTGTTACCACGAATCTCCTGTGTGGTAGCTGTGAAAGAATAGCAGTGAGGTATCCAGAAACCTTATACCCAATAAATCATGGGTGGAAATCATTAGTCAAGGGCTGTTCTTCTGCTTATTAACCTCCTGGTGAAGTTTTATCTTGGAATAGTAGAAATCCTGTGTTTTTGATACAATGCACTTCTGACACTATGTTATTTTTTGTTCTTGGATGATGGAAATCAATCAATCAGTCACTTCTCTAATGATGGAAACTGTAACTATAGAAATAAGAAACATGACGTGCTAGTCTTGTAGTGTGTGTAAACACAAGAGGAAAGACTAATAAACATAGATAATTCCTAGAAAATGGTGTTCTTGGTTCTTGGAAAATGGTTTTCAAAGACCCCTTTATTAAATACATGAAAAAACTGAAAATGAGCAAAACCCACCAGATCCATCTGCTCAATTGGCTGTGCTCTACAGAGGTAAGATCAAGAATTTCGTAAATTTTGGTGATTTTGGCTTCCCCCACAGGTGACTTATGGCTCTTTTGACTACACTTCTCTGCTCTACCTCTCTGACTACTCCAAAGACTTCGGGGGTGGACGCTTCGTGTTCATGGATGCAGATTCCAACAAGACAGTGGAGCCCCGAGCAGGTACGAGCCAGGCTGGCTGCAGCTTCTGCCATTTCTTGGCTTTTCTGGGCTGGGTGTGGGACTGGCTTTTGTGTCAGCAGGAATAAGGTGGGGTAGTGGTGGAGCATGCTGTGTTCAGGTTGATGACATCAAAAGCAAAGATTAGAACAGGTTAAAATACAGCCACAGTTTGTAAGGTCTGGTGTTAAGCCACAAGAAGTGACTTCCTGCAAAGATGTAGGGCTTAGAAGAGGTGGCCAGTTCTGGCAGCTTAGCAGGTCACTGTGTGTGGGAAAGAGTAATAATAGTATTAATTCTAGATGATTAGCTTTAAGACATTTACAACATAGTGGAGCTAAAGCTGCTAGGCCAAGAAACACTTAGAGTATATTATAATTAGGAAATAGTTGGCTTCTGATTGTGATAGCATGAATTAGAACATCTGTATTGTCTCACCCTTCTCATGAGACTGCAAATAGAATAAAAGGCTCAAAACACCTCTCAGTTGCCCCATCTCTGAGCCAAAATGAGCTTAGGCTGGCAGCTGTGCAGCAAGAGCCAAGCTAACTGTCACTGCAGCAAATCCAAATTAAAGCAATTTATTTTACACTGGCCTGAAATTCCTTTGCTGCTCAAGGTGGGGCTTAATACCCTGTAATGGCTGGGGGTGGGTGTGAAGGTGATGGATTGCCACAGCTCTGCTGACCTGCTGGAGCATGATGGACCATGATTACTTGGCTATAAATCCATGCTTGCTTCCAGGAGGTCTGACAGGGATGAGCCTTCTGATGGCTGTCAGTTATAAATAAATAAAAAACCTTTAAGGCTGGTTTGAGATTTTTAATATGTGGATCATTTGAAACTAGAATTTCTCTGGGGCTGCCTAGAGAGGAGCTCAGCCTCAACTCATCTGTCTGGCAGGTGAGTGCTGAGCTTCCAGCAGTGTTACCTTTCATAATGCAAGATCAGCCACACTGCTGCAGGGAAAAAGAAAAAATGGGCAACTTTATATTCCTGCTGTGTTCTGCCTTTTTTTTTCCAAGGCAGAAAAGATGGAAATTTACTCATTTAAAGAGCCTCAGTAATTGTCTGCTGACAGTTGTTACCCCAAGCAGAACTGACTTCAGACTATTGCTGCCTGCAAATTGGGATGGGTGTTCTTTGAATTCTGGATCATAGTGATCCACTCACCTGCAGTGATGCTGCTTTAGATAAACTCTGAGATTACCTGGGTTTGCTAGCAAGAACTGTGTGTTTGATTATTTTGTCTTTTATGATTGGAAGTAAACCCTAAACTGAAGTCTTCATCTTGTGCAAAATGCTGCTGCCAGTATTTTGAAAGGGAACACATTAAACTATTTTCCAGATGCAATTCTAAGATTAGCAGATCTTTATGGCTGTAGAAATCACAACTGAATTCTAGGTGTGTGGGGAGAGCTGTCTCACTCAGCCTGGCTGCAGTGTGCAACATGCCCCTGGCCTAATTTCCAGAAGTCTGTAACTGTGAAATTGCTTCCATTCAGCCCCATCTATTCATTTTCAGGTTTTCTGCTGCAAGGTCTTTGCTCTTGATGTTGCTTGGGGGGAAGAAGGGGAAGCTGATGAAATCCAGAATTTTCTTTTTGGCTGTCCCTTTGCCAGGGGAGTGTATGGGCAGGGTGTGCCCAGGACTCCCCTTCTGAAACCAAACAGTGCTCAGCTCCTCAGGAATAGCACAAATGTCCTTCATGGACACAGGAGAAAAGTAATTACACTTTCTAACACATCTCTGTTATCAGAGTTGCCAGGGGTCCTGTGATTGTGTCACAACCTCTGGTGCACAATCCCCACTGCCATCCTGTGAGCACAGGAGAAAAGCTTGGGAGGTGAAGCACAATGTGAAGGCATTTGCACTCGTTTTTCCTCTTGCTGATAAAATGTGTTTTGTGAAGGAATGACCCCAGGCTGTTTTCTGTTGCTGGTACCAGTTGATGTATTTTTCATGTTCATAATGTTCCTCTGCAGTGTTTTTTCTCTCCTTCTGTCTTTTTGGCTTTTCTTTGTTTGTTTTGTTTTACGCTTCTTTTGATCCTTTGTGCTTCTCTTGCCACTCCAACTCAACTTTTAAAACCACATGTTGATGAGCTTTCATGCCTCTCATTTAGGAGCTCCAGGCTTTTCTGGGGATGACTGTCATAATCACTGGTTCAGTTTTCATGCTTGATAACTCATTTACATTTCTGTGTTGCTAATGCCACTGCACTCCTAAAACCTGGTACTTGTCTCACACTTAGCCTGCATTTTTGGGGACCTGAGTGCCAAAATGAGCAGGTTTCTTTTCCTGTGAGCAGGAATTTGTTCAAGTGTCAGTGGGGAGCAGAAAGGCATTGTTAGTGATGCAGCAGAGCAGAAAAGCAGTAATTGGAAATCCAAGAAAAAGCAATTAAACCCTTGTGGGATGTCCTGTGTTGGAAAGTGCTGCCTGGGCAAGTCCCACTGCTGCTGCAGATGCATTTGCAGCACTGTGCTGCTGAGGATCAGTGTCAGCAGGCAGCTGGGCACAGGGAGAGCTGTTCTGCCAGGAGTGGAGCCTAAATCAAAATGCTTTTCCCTTCCCTCAGTACATATCACTTGCAGATCACCTAAGAAGTCTCTAAGTTCTGACTCTCACATAGGTGACTGAAAAACTCTCTAATTTATGGGATGATCTTTAACATCCCCTAGTTTGCTTGTTAGCAAACATTTAAGAAGGAATTGTGATTTATTAACATTGAGGCTCTTTAGATTATTTTTTTTAACAGAAATGAACAAGTCAGCACCAGTTCAAGTGTACAGACCTTTGGCTGATTCATAACCAGACGTGGCATGAAGGAACACATCTTTCTTGTGCTCTGATGGGCTTCAGAAGTGAATATTTGTCTTTTGACATCAGTCAGGACCTCTCTCTGCCACGAGAAACTCACTGTACCATGAGGAAGAAAATTCTTGATGCCAAGGGATATACAACGTGGAAAATACATTTTTTTTGGTGACAAAGAAAGAGATCTAAAGTAGAATCTGTTCCTTTTAAATATACATGGAAATTCTGTTCTCAAAATTGTCACACTGGGATTTTTCCACCCCTTTGCACCAGGATTGGCTCTGTTTGAGAGACTGTAAGAAACAGGGCAGCATTTTGAAAATGAGGCCCTTAAAAACTAAGCCCTTTCAATATTAACTCTTCTTGCTGGTCTGAAACATGTTTTAGTAATCTGCAAGACATAAGGAGGAATAAGAATAAATGGCAAACATCAAGGCTTTCCTTTTTCAATCACAAAATTGGTATTCTCTCTTCTGCTGCTAAACTTGCCAGCATATAAATTCATATTTTAAAATGTCATTATTTTGCAGTCTTGTGTGAATTTGGGGTCTGGCAATATTAGGCAGGTTCCAGACTTCACTTGATCTTAAAGTGCAGGTGAAACTGCTGTTGGAATGAAATCCCAGTTCTGGTTCTGTGTTCTTTATTTGCACATGCATTTCTTGGTTTGAAGGTCACCTTTGCTGCAGTTATTTTCAGCTTACCAGGGAATTTGTTCTTCATACAAGTAATTTATTATACAAAGGCAGAAGGAAAGGTCACAGTCACTTCTGTGTGTTTCTGGGAGAAACTGATCTGTGGGGCAAAATGGATTCTGTACATTGGAGAGTGCAATGGGACTCTTTAATCTCAAACTTAGTGTATTCTCACATAGTGTTTCTGGAAGTGTAAAATATTTGATTTGAAGGTATATTTGGGAACTCCACCCCTACAGGCAGTCTCATCTTCCTCTGTATTCAATCCACATCCTCCAGATTCAGTCCAGATCATGATAATCTGCCAATTCCAGCTTCAGTTTTGCTCCAATCAGTAAAAAACTGGAGCGCATCTTGAAGTTAAATCAATGTCAGCTGAAAGCTGAGAATAATTTTTAGAAAATCCACAGAAGTAGCTGTCAGTCCTGGTGAGGAACAAATGGAGGCAGCACTAGCAGCTGCAGTAAGCACCAGCCAGGCAAAGGACAGCAGTTCTTCCTGATTTGCAAAACTCATCACAAGTTGTGCCAGGGACTGGTGAGGTGATGGCAAAGAGTGGTAGGAGAAGGAGAATCTGCTGCAGTCATGTCAAAAAGACAGAAAATCCTTATTTCTCCATAGAACTTGCTTTTGGTTTTGTTAGCTGTGGAAGAATGAACTTCTTCCAGGCAGGTTTTGTATTCTGATGGTGTTTGATGCCAGGTTAATAAAAACCCCACCATTTTAACTGGCAATAAAGCAATAAATACCTGGGAGTGCAGGTGTTATTTGTGATGTTTATGTGAGTGAGCTCTGATGAATCCACTGCCTTGCTGAGGCAGCTGTCCCTGGGGCAGCAGTGATCACCTCCCATTTCCTGCAACACTGGAAGGATGGAGGAGTGCTGGGGAAGAGTTGTCCACAGAGCATTGTGAAGCACTGCCATATTCAGAATTCACCTCTGAGGCTTTCCTCTGCCATGGAAACTTGGTTAGAAATGAACACATGTCCTGTGTGGGCCTTTATGTAGTGCATGTGCAGGGCAATATTTAAAAAATTTCAGTTGATACTGGTCAAGAAAATATGCAGCAAAGCTGAAGGCAGAAAGCAGTGGGAAAATCAGCTTCAAAGAGTTCCTGCATGAAATTCAGGTAATGTAACAGATGGAATAAAACAAAATACCAAAGCAACTGCAGGTTCAGCTGTGTGGTTCAGCAGTGAGGGTTCATTTCTTGGTTCCTAGGCTGTGTGTGAATGTCACAGATGCTCTGATGAAGCCTCTTTAAGGGCTGGTTTTGGAATAATTGAGCAGCAGAGGTTACCCTTGTGCTTATGCTTCAGTGATTTACTAAACTGTAAGGATGAATTCCTTCTTACCAGAATCCAAACCCCAGAGTCTGGGCATCCATGTGGTTTGACCACAGCTCTGCTGGAAATGCCACGTTTGGCAAGGTGAGGAAGAGTCAGGTAGATGATGCTGAGGTTGTTAAATGGGGTTGAAACTGCAACACTCTGTTCTTAGTGGGCACTTCTTGTAGGAGTCAGATTCTGAGCCCTGGTGCAGCTGCTGTGACAGAACAGAGCAGAGCTGGCTGGGTGAGGCTCAGCCTGGAGGGGAGAGCTGGGAAATATCCCTGCCCTTCTCTGGGGAGGAGAGATGGAGCCAAAAGGCCTTGGGGAGACTCATAATTGATGTGGAGAGAGCAAATATTCAGTTTTCACTTGTAAATACCCCCCAGGGTTGTCACACCTTCAGACAGAGTGGAAGCTGCTGGGATTTTGAGCAGCCAGCTGTGCTGCAGGGAGAGAAGCAGGCAGGGATTCTAAAAATCCAGCAGCTGATATCTGAAAATGTTCAGGTACTTCTAGCAGGAAATAAGTAAGGTCATTCCTTTTCTTTGAAAACTGTAATCTGGAGGATTTCCAGGCCCTTCTGAATTCAAAGTAGAAGCAACTACTTTTCTTAGAGAATTGTTAGTACTGCAAATTACAAACTGGCTGTGGGAGACTCCACTGTGTGAACCAGTGATTTTATTTACAGCAAGAAATTTCTGTCTAGTAACTAAATATGGGACAAGTTTGTAACTAGGATTTGATACCCATTGCAGGTAGTTTTTTTGAGGCCACAGAGCCAAAATTTTAATTGTATTTTAAATTATATTTTTAAAATAAATTTATTTTAAAATTAATAAATTAAAAATATTTAATTTGTTTTATTTATTTTTAATTGATTTTAAAAATTAATTAATTAAATTTATTTTAAATTTAATTTTATTCTTCTGTGCTTGACATAAATGTAGCAAAATGGTTCAGAGAAGCTTGTGCCCTCTCTTCTGGGGTGCTCTCTTCACCCCAGATCAGGGCACTTGCAGAGTCAGTCCAGGTTCCTTTTGTGGGATTTGCTTAAAACACTTAAATTCCCCCAATTCAACATTTTAAATAAGTAATTGAATTAGTCAAACAAATTTTATTGTGTGCTTGCAGAAAACATTACTACCAGTTTATTTGCCTAATGTTGTGATGGGGTTTCTTGGACACTCTGCATGAGAATGAATTGGTGATTAATCCTAAACAGATGCAGAGGATGAGAAGACAACTGTTGTGCATTTTCCCTGGCAGTGCTTCTGTCTGGCTGTCACTCAGCAGCTGAGATGCAGCTTTTCCTTCTTTCCTGAGGAACATTTAGAGCTGATAAATGTTAGGCAGAGAGTGGAAGCTGTCAGTGCATGAGATGAAAGATGCTGAATAGATCTGTGGTGCCAGATAAACTGTTCCTGCTTCCCTTTTACCTGACAGGAGTTGCTTCACAGAATTCACAGAACTTAGAGAATTCACAGAGTGACAGGGTTGGAAGAGACCTTCAGGAATTCACAGAATCACTGGGTTGGATCAAGACCATCGAGTCCAGCCCAGCCCCAGCACCTCAGCTCAACCCTGGCCCCCAGTGCCACATCCAGGCTCTGTTAAACACACCCAGGGATGGGGACTCCACCACCTCCCCGGGCAGCCATTCCAGAACTTTATCACCTTTCTGGAAAAAACTTTTCCCTGCTATCCAGCCTGTATTTCCCTTGGTGCAGCTCGAGGCTG
>JAYDZK010000057.1:8741854-8757550 GCA_034509185.1 Euphonia xanthogaster | reverse complement strand
TGTCAGTGCTGCTGCAGAAAGAGCCCAGCCCCAGCTGAGCACAGGCACCTTTCAGGAGCTGCAGAGTGATGAGGGCAGCCCTGAGTCTCCTTTTCTCCAGGCTGAGCACCCCCAGCTCCCTTCCTTCCCCCTGAGCAGCAGCTCAGTGTTCCAGTGCCCCCAGCCACGGGCAGTGCATGGGGCTGAGGCCCTTCCCATTCCCCCAGCCCTGAGGGAGGAGAGCAGGGGCACAATGAGATGGGAATTAACATTCTCTTATCCCCTTTTTGAACATTTATACTGATAAAAATAATGTACTGTGGAAAGAGTGTGCTTTTGCTTCAGAAATATTGTAAAGGAAGTAAGTTTAAAAGAAATTCTTCCCAAGTGAGGAAAAAGCATCTTTGAAAACTGACTATAACCTTGTTCAGTTACCCAGAGACCCCAGCTGATGCATTGGGAGCAGATTGATACCATGTATGTGAAGACATTTATTAAAGAAAGAACTTAAAAGACATTCAATATAGCAAAAAAAAATTCAGTTTAACTGGCTTAACACACTGAACCTTGTCTAGCTGTGAATTACTGCAGCTTCTAGTCAGAGATCAAACAAAACAGCTTGAAAGTCAGTTTAAGGCAAAGCTTTGGGTGAGCAGGTGAGGGACCAATAATAATGTGCTTTAATGAAGCTGGAATATGGTTTAAAAGGGGAAAAAACTCATGACACAGGGGGTTTGTATGGAATCCTTGAGGGCAGCACTGTTCATTGCAGCACTGCTGGGCCAGGAGCATGTTGCCTTCATTTACTCTTCATCCAGAAAAGCCGGACAGCCAGGTGGGAATGAGCTGTGCCCACAAATGGATCTGTTCTCTCCATGTCTGTGACTTCACCCATTACTGAGGTGCAGGCACAGAAAGGGATGAAATTGCTATGAAAGGCTCTGAAGTGCACTCTGAGGATTGATGTGAGCTGCAGCTGAGCATGGAAGGGACTCAGGGGTTGGTGGGTAAACCCAGCCCCATAAAGCCAGCCTAGGTTTGTCCAAATCCCCCCTGTGCTGCTTAGGAGGATGCAAGCAAAGGAACCTCTGGAGCTTTGGGATCCCTTTTAGAAGGGAAGCCCAGTGGTGTGCCTGGTGCCCACTGCAGCCATGGAGGCGGGGTAAGGGTTGGAATAGCTCGTGGTGCTGTTGTGCAGACTTTAGGCAGGCTTCAGCTTTTAAACAAACTCTGATTTGAACAGTGAGGGAAAAGCCTGAGCAGGAAAACCACGTGCTGTCGGGGTGAGGGAGCTGTGCAGGTGAGAAATTTTGGCTTCCTCAGGAGAACTGGGGCAGTCCCACGAAGCTGTGTCAGTTTGGAGTTACCTGCTGGCCATCAAGCATCAAACCTGTACATTCTCAGAAGAGTTGATTAGTGTGGGAATGCAGAGGGCTCCTGAGAGGGATGGCAGTGTGCCTCTGCTGTCAGCATCCAAGTCACTGCATTTCCATCTCACCTGGTGCCACCTGAGGCCCAGAGTGTCCCCAAGCAGGGTGGTGATGGTCAAGGCTTGGGCAGGAGCAAGCACACCACTGAGCACTTGTGTCTGTAAAAGAACTGCCAAGCCATGCATGGATGGAGTGAATTTGTGCCTGGCTGATGTGTGACTGACCTGCCTGAGTGGGAGTGATCAGAGCAGGCACAGAAAGTGACAGCAAACACTTGGTGCAATGCTGATCTCTGCCACAGCTGCTTGTAAACCTGCTGAGGTTTTGTCACTGAAGACTTTTTGCCACCTCTGTGGTGCTTCCTCCTCCTTTGGTCTAAAATCAGAGCCAGGACTAGAAGGGGAGCAGGTGAAATCAGTACACTTTGCTGACAGTCACTAGAGTTGCACTTTTTTGTTTTAAATTGAGGCAGCTAAGAACTGGCTGCCATGTTCTTGGCTTTTCTAAAGTAGCTGTGGTGGGATTGTGTGGCAGCAGCTCTCTGGCCACAGAGAGAAACACACAACTTTCCCAGGCATTGCCTGAGGAGGTCTGTGAGATCAGAGAAAAGAATGGGAAACTATTCTTATCCTAACTTGCTGCACCTGTTGTTGTGAACATGTGGAATGTGTTACAGAGATTTGTGTACCAAAGGGAGGTTTTGTAATTAGCCAATGTGATTTGATTGGAGGACCAAAGAACTCTACCTGTATCATAACTGTCCATAAAAGCAATGGGTTTCTTAATGAAGGTAGAGATTGATCAGTCTTCTGTGAATCAAGGCTAATGATTACCCAGCTGGGGCTCCACTGCACGATAGGATTCCATCTCCAGCTTTGTGGCACAAAGGATTCATGTATGTTTGAAAGGGTTAAAAGCTGTCAGAGTGCAGTGTGAGCTCAGGGCATGGAGGATTCATGTGTGTTTGAAAGGGTTAAAAGCTGTCAGTGCAGTGTGAGCTCATGGCATGGAGGATTCATGTATGTTTGAAAGGGTTAAAAGCTGTCAGGGTGCAGTGTGAGCTCATGGCATGGATTCATGTATGAAAGGGTTAAAAGCTGTCAGAGTGCAGTGTGAGCTCAGGGCAGTTTGTCTGTGATCACCTGTGGGCTCCCAGGTCACCGGAGAGCAGCAGGAGCCAGACAGCAGCAGAGCTGTGCAGGGAGAGCTGCAGCTGATTCCAAGCTCCACTGAAGGGTTAAAACTTGTGTCTTTGCAGGGCGGGTGTCGTTTTTCACCTCGGGCTCGGAGAACCTGCACCGGGTGGAGCGGGTGCGCTGGGGCACTCGCTTTGCCGTCACCATCTCCTTCAGCTGCGACCCGCAGCACGGCATCGGGGACCCCCGAGGCACAGGGCAGCTGTGAGTGCCCTGCCACAGCAGCTCTGCAGGGAGAGGAGCCTGCAAGGACAGCAGAGAGGGAGAAACCGGCTCTTGGAACCTCACCTGCAATCAGAAGTGCCCAGCTGCGGGTCACACTGTCACACGCTTTGCTTTCACAGCTCCTTTTCAAGCAGCTTAAGGAGCATCCTCAATTTGATGCATTCTGAAAATGGTTTGACTTCATGTGTCAGAGAGACAGGCTGCAAAGAAGAGAGGATGGGCTCCACAAAAAAGAGAGGATGGGCTTCACCAAGAAGAGAGGATGGGCTCCACCAAGAAGAGAGGATGGGCTCCACCAAGAAGAGAGGATGGGCTCCACCAAGAAGAGAGGATGGGCTCCACAAAAAAGAGAGGATGGGCTCCACAAAGAAGAGAGAATGGGCTCCACAAAAAAGAGAGGATGGGCTCCACAAAAAAGAGAGGATGGGCTTCACAAAAAAGCAAGAATGGGCTCCACAAAGAAGAGAGGATGGGCTCCACAAAGAAGAGAGGATGGGCTCCACAAAAAATAGAGAAAGTGGGCTTCACAAAGAAGAGAAAGTGAGCTCTTCATTTTTAAATTTTTTTTAAAAGCTCTTCAGTTTGAAAGATACCAGCAGTCTTTTGGGCCATGGCTTGATGTGAGTCCCCAGGCTGCTGTTACCTGTTCAGTTCTTTAGTCTCTCTTCATTACTAATGTGGTGTAGAAAGTCTGGCCTAAGTGAACTGAGCCTAAGTTAATTGAGCCCAGAGTTAATTGAATGTTACTCTCTAGAACACACCTTCTGTTGAGAGGGATGGATTCTCCTGACTGTGGGATCAGTGGGGAGTGCACCTGGGCCTTGAACTCTTTTTAAACTTTAATTACTACTGATTCATAATTCAGGAAGTCTCCCAGTAGCTATTTTTTTATTTCTCTTTTCCAGTTTAGTGTGAAGACTTTTTCTGTTAATGAGGACCCTGATTATTAAATTGCAGGGACTTTCAAGAGGAGCTGTGTGCAAACACATGCAAAATCCTGCCAAATACTTTGGGTTTTTTTACTGTAGTCAAAGATTTTTGTGGGTATGGAGGTTGATAAATAAACGGTAGAAAAACCTAATTTTTTTTTTTCTCAATCAAATTTTGAAATAACCACATTGATCTGGTTTATTACCTGGGTGTATAATTTCTGGATGTATAATTTCTCTGAAACACTGAAAATCTGGGAATGTGCTTGGATTTTTTTTTTAATTTTATGCATACAGTTTGGACTTTATAATGTATCCTTTTATGGAAATAATAAGTACTGAGGGGAATTACAGTGAAGAGCAATATAAAGAGGAATAAGAGGACACTTGGACTTGTGAGGGCTCTCATGGGGCACACCAGCAAGATTGGTCCTCTGTAATTTCATTTCTTTGTTCTGAAACCTGAAAAAGTCTTCCTTGTCTGTTCTAACAAGGGAGAATTGTTAAATTGGCTGGATGCAAGGAAATATTAAAGTCACTTGGGTTTCATATTGAAATGCTTGTCTTAAAGCCTGTTTTTTCCAAGGAATTTGCATTACACCATATTTTAAGTCTGTGTGAAGGCAGACCAAGATCAACAGCAGCTTTAGTGGATTGAGCTGATTCAAATGCAGATTGAAATGAGATTTAAATGTAGGGCTTTCCCCCCCCAAATACCTGAGAGGAATCTGAGCATGAATGTTTGCTGGTTACTCCTGTCATGCCAGCTGTGAGTGGCACTTCTGGAGCTGCCCTCTGTCCAACCCTGCTCAACAAGATCATCTCAGCCCATGGGGAAATCTCAGCTCATCTCCTCTTGGATTTTCATCCTTCTGAAGATTCTGTGTCCTGTAATAGCTGCTGCCCATGGTGCATCTTCTGCTGGGAACTGATGGATGCTCAGAAATAAAATCCAGCTGGTTTTTGTCTTTTGGAGTCTCTAATCCTCAGTAATCTGGGCAATATGGTGACCAAACCTGTCACCTGTGGTTTGTTGGGAAATTGTGCACTGTGTGTGGTAGGAGAACTCTTGTTTGGAAAAAAGCCAAATATTTTGTATGTTTTAGTGCCACTGAGATTCTTCTGCTTAGAGCTTCAATGTCCACACTACTAACAGCAATGCCTAAATCTAGGGATTTAAATGGCAAATGAGGAGGTAAAGTGCAATCCAAAAGTTTCTGAAGGTGGCCTCCAGCAGGAAGCAGTAATTGCAGAATATTCCTGGGGCAGAGTGGAATTTGAATTCACTGCTTGATAAGAACAAACTTGGTTGAATTTATTTTAGGCCACTTAAATACCCTGAATAACTTTTTATTAAGGGTCTCTCCAGGTAATGGCGTGTAACTGTGAACTTGAAATAGATTAATTTCTGTGCTTTGGGAGGCTCAGCTGCCTGTTGCTACTGGGAACTGCAGGGCTCTGGTTCTTAGAACTCTGACTACTCCAAGGGCAGGATTTCTTCAAGTAATGAAGAAATATTCAAGTAGCATCAATCTGATGGCAAACTGCTGCAGAGAAGTGCTCTTCATTGAGCAGAGGTGGTGTCAGAACGTGGCTGGATGTGTCCCAGCTGTGTGAGGACCTTTCCAAAGAGCCCTTGAGTTAAAACAAAGTCAGGAAAGGTCAGAGCTTGTGCAGTGGGAATTGGGGCCCAGTCCTGGTGGGAAAATTACAGCTTTGCACCTGAAAGCAGACTTGGTACAAGTGTCTGGGAATGCTGGCTTGTACTGGGAAAGGGAATTACTTGAAAGGAAAGGGAAAGGCTGCTGGTGTGAGAAGTCCCAGAGTAAAATAGAGGAGGCAGCAGGAGAGCAAGGCAGATTTGACTCCCTACAGGGAGACTGAGTGAAGCCTCCCAAGGACTTCTGTGAAGTTGTGCTGCTTTTAAAACCATATTTCCTTTCAAATGTTTCGTGGAATATCAGGAACTTTTGAAAAATTGACAGCTTTTGTGGTCACATTAGGTGCTTAGTGTACACCTACCTTTCAGTCCTGGAGCATGCATTCAGTTTTAATTTTTTTATCCCTATGATTCTAGGAACTCTAGGTGGACTTCTTGGCACTCCTCATGGATAACATTTTCATTGTGCAAGCAGTTGTGGAATCATTATGGCTTTTAATTCCTTGTAAGTCAACTGAAGGTTTAGGGAGACACATTTATATTGAGATTTTTCTGAATCTGTGTCATCCACCTGAAATATTCTGCACTCCATCTCAGTTTCAAGTCCAGAAATGTTTACAAAGATACCCTATTTACAAAGAAAGATTTCAATTTAGATTTATAGCAGAAATTCAACTTTGTATCTTATTTTTAAGGTCAACAGCTGTGTAGTTGAGGAGGCTGTAGCACCTAAAAATGTGCACATTAAAATAAATTGAAAAGGCATTGATGGTCACTGTGACTAAGGAAACCTGCTTTGGTTTCTTCAGTTGCATTTCTTGGTATTGAATTGCTCCTTCACAGCTTTCCTTTCCCCAGTAAAAGATGACATTGTTTTTAATGTAAGAGTTCCTGGTGTTCCTTCTCCAGCCAGATCTCCTTCCACAGTGTTTGCAGGGGATTTGTTGCTCTCTAAGCTGCCCATGGAGAGCTCTGTGCAATATTTTTGTCTTGTCTAAATTCTAGGTGTAAAACCAGGAAATGCTACTGGAGGTCAGTGCTCTTTGAGTCAGGAGGAATAAATACAACCCATCTACCTTCTCCAAGTGAAAAAAAAGAAAAGTAAAATAAAAAGAAATGAAATAAAAATTAAATTAAAAAATAATAATGAGATGAAATAAAATAATAAAATAAAATAAAATAAATCCCAGCTCCCCTTTTTTTTGTCTTTTGTAGAAATCCAAGCACACCCTGCAGGAGCAGCAGAAGAGTTATTTCCTTTCTGAGCCCCAGGTGGCTCTGGCACACATGGATTGTCTCAGCCTAGGAAATGCAGCTGAGGCATCTCCTGGAGGTGGGAATCCTCTGCTGAGTGCCCCCTGCTCCTTGGGAGCACCCCAAGAGCTGGAGCTCTGCCTTGCTCTGGCTTTTGGGAGCCCTCTCAGGAAGCTGAAGCTCCTTTTACATCCTTGGCTGAGCCCTGCTTTCAGCTCCCCCTTCCTGATTGTTCATTTATCCCCCAAAATGAACAAGTGTGGCCATTTTTTATCTTCTGTGAGTGCTGCTGGCTTTGTATAACTAAAAACCTGAACTTTTTCAGGGTGGGCTGTGCAAAGGAAGTAAATAAATGTGCACTTTCCCAAGTACACATCTTTTGAGTGTGTCCATCATCTCCCCTCCAATCACTCATTTCACCTCCCACTTCTGTCCCAAGTAGGGACCAGGGCACAGAGCTCAGGGCATTATTTATTCACTGACTGGCTTGCTAGCACTGCAGGGGAGCTGGTTTTTTCTGCTGATCCTTTTAGCTAACATGGGGTATTAATTGTAAAATTAATTTTTACAATTAATTAATTGTAAAAATTATAATTTTTATAATTTTGTATTGATATTTTAATAGGAATGGTATCAATCTGTATTAATAGTATTTAATAGTATTAAAGAGTATTTTTATTAAATAAAAGTATTGTTATTAAATAGTATTAATAGTATTAATTAATAGTATTAATAGTACTTTTATTAACAATACATAATTATTAAATAATATTAAATTAAATAGTATTTAATAGTATTGAATATTACTATTAGTATTAAATAGTACTATTACTATTAAACAGTATTTCAATTAAATTTTATTAATATGATTTAAATAAATTTCTTAGTAATCTTTATTAATAGGATCCTTTATTAGAATTATTTCTAACTCAGTTTTTTGGTGATTTTTCACTTCTCAGCATTGTTTTTTTCCCAAATACTCCTGTTTTTCTTCTAGCAGAGGCATTGTCCATGTTCAGCCCAATTATTTCAGAAATATTTCTTTCCATCTTGGCCTGTTTTCCTGTAAAGCTGAAATAATGACAAGGTGAGCATCACTGAGCATTCTTGTCTTTCCTGATACCTCCTGGACAACGAGGAGGGAATCTGGGAGCAGAGACCACAGAGAGTGAGTCAGACCTTGGGCCCACAAGAAATGCCTTGCTAGAATAATTCTTACTCTGGAATCAGTAAAGCAGCCTGGAAGTACCATCTGCTTCTTTCATGTTGTCTTTAGAGGCATCTAATTAAAAATCTCTTGGTTTGCTGCTGAATGATCCTGAGGCTGTCCAAGGAGCCCATGGTGGGTGAGTCCATGAGCTGCCAGCTCAGACTGATGGTTCAGAATGAGCTGCACTGAGCCCTTCCCCTTTCTGAAGGAAATATTCTATTTCTAGGGAGAAGCTGAGATTTGTGGAGTGGTCATGTTCCATGCTCCTGAGAATTTCTTGGAATAGTCCTCCAGTGCCTAAAAACCTCATTTTAGACATGGATACCCTTCCTATTCTTTAATTAACAAACCACAGCAGCCCCTCCACCCCCCAAAAAGCACCAGCTGAGTTCCTGAGCCACGATTCTTCTGTTCAGACACCTTGAGGATTTGTCTCTTTCTTGTTCCTCAGTTTATACAGTTAATTTAAGCTGTTTATATAGATGCCTGGACACTTTGCTGCTGACTCCACAGAAAAAGAAATCTTGCTGTTTTCTTTTGAGAGAGCTTTTCCCTGCCAGGGGAAGGTCTCTGGGTGGATTCCTACCTTGGAGGTGACCTCCTCAGCATATTAACTTGCCAGCCAGACCATTAAATCTTGTGGGAATAAACAAAGGCAGCTCCTGATGGAGTCAATCTGCATGTCTTGGCTCAGGGTGGTGGTTTCTTCCATTCCCTCTAGCAGGGAATTGTGTTTATTTCTGATTTATGTTCCTGAAGAGCAGACGAGTTCTGGGAGTCCTCCCTGCATAATGGGGCTTTAATTGTGGCTCACTGAATAACCTTGTAAAAAGAAGGTTTTACCAGGTGATTCAAAACTTAAAAGGCTGCTCTGAAAGAAGACAAACCCTGAGCCCATTTAGTCCCCACACTTCTCAACACAAAAGAAATGAGAGAAGTGATCTTGGATTATTTCTGTTTTGCTAGGGGCCATAAATGTGTGTTTCCTTGGTTTCTTTATATTAAAGGAAAATAGGAATTAATTTCAGAGTCAGTCCTTTCCACAGGGACGAATATGATCAAAAGAAACTTTGACTAGCAGGGAAACAGCAATTCTACAGAAGCCAGCAGAGCAGGGGGGGAGGTAAATTTCAGATGGTGTTAGGCAGAGAGCAGCTACAGGAGATTTCTCCCACACTGACTGGCTGTGTCGCTTTGAAATGACATTTTCTCCTCCTCCTCACTCTGCTTTATTGTTTCATTCGATCACACAACTGGAAACTGAGAGCTTTCAGGCAGCAAAACCCTTCCTGTTCAAACCTTACACAAAATTTTCAATAGGACTTCTTGATAACCACTTGTTTCAGCCATTTATCCTGTCCATCCTCTGTTGGAATGAATAATGAACAGTGAATATGCTAAAATAAGTTAAGTGATGATGCTGCATCCACCTACTTAAAAATCATGGATTATGCTTTCTTCTGCATTTATCTTGTGTATCAAATGGGCTTTTTTGAAGTGATGGTGTCCTCCACCACATAGCTTGTGCCTGTTGCACTTTTTCTGGAACTGAACAGAATTTAGACCTGTAAATAAGAAATAATCCAAGAAGACATTAAAACTGAATTAATAAATATACAGAAGTGTACAGAAAGTTTCCTTTTGGGACAAAAAAAAAGGTTTGAAAATTTGTGGGTTTTGGAGGTGTAAGAAAAAACAAAAAAAAATATTTATTAATCCTTTAGTGGGGCTGTAGGGAATCTGCACCTGCTCCTCAGTACCTGGAAACCCAGTCCTCCCCCTGCCCATTCTCCCTTTTTAGGCACCCATTTTGATGGAGATCTTGATCCCTTTAGACCACGAGCAGGAAAAATCTCCTTTCTCTGCCTCAGCAGAAACACAAGACTGTGGATTCCTGTGGATTTCTCCGGAAGGCTGTGCCCACCTGGAGCAGTGCCCAGCTGCCAGCAACTTGAGACCTCTTCATTTTGTTTTTTTAGTGCCTTTAGCACCTCCAGATGGGCATGAGTCAGTGAATTCCAGTGCTGCAAAAATTATCACCTTCAATACAAGCAAAACACGTTTTGACTCTGTTGCTAATTTTTCACTCAAGGCTTTGGAGCAGACTGCTGAAACTTGTCCCCTTCCTAATCATTCTCCTTAAATGAAATGCTTCAGCCATAAAGCATGCACAAAAGGGCAGTAATCAAAACCTTTCCATAGCTGAGTTGCACAGGAAGATATTTCTGAGATGTTCGGGTCTAAATTAATGATTCTGTCCTCTGGTCAGGCCAGGTTGGTGATTTGCAGGATCTGGGCAAGGCAGAAGTGAAGATGTTTGGTGGCCCAGCTCCCCTGGAGTGGGAGGTGTAATAATTCAGTAATTGTGGTGCACTGATGAAGGTTTCTGTGTTAAATTTGCAAACACCACAGGGTCATTAGGAACTGCCACGGCCTCTTTTAGACAGAACAAAAAACCAGAAATCTTTGAGCTTTAAAGCCTTGCTTATAATGAATGAAACTGAGGGAATGAGTCAGTGGATCAATTAGCTGGAAAAGCAGATATCACTGTCTGCTGGCCCCTGAACCAGGTTAGTGACCCCTGGGTTTATTTCCTTCTGGCTGTGGATGGATGTGGGGCTGGGAGAAGCTTCAGTCACTGCCTGCTCTAGACATCCACAGCTTCCTCCCACGAGCTGCTGGGGGCTTGTTTGTACTGCAGAGGAGACAAAGGATATCCCAAATCTTTTAAATTAATAAGATTTTAGTTCTTTGATAGCAGCACCTGCTTGCTGAGTGCATTCCCAGTAGTCCAGCTGCACCAGACTGTGTCACTCAGGAGACAAGGAATTTTCCAGCTGTGTCCATGGCCCTGGGAGGGGAGGACAGCACATCTGAGCCAGCTTTAGTCATGGAGCATGCCAGGGGTCCATGTTTGCATCAGTGTGACAAGTAAAATCTGCCTCTAAATTACCAGCCTTGAAACTGAAAAATTATTATTTTGTTGGGAAGAACACAGGTGTGGAAAGAATGCTTGGCTTAATGAGCTTATCTAACCTCAGTCTCCTTCATGAGTATGAGCCTGACTGTAAAGACTGAAGCTCTTTTTAGAGATAATAGCCAAGAATGCTTCCTGACCACAGGAGGATTTGCCATTCCTAAACAGCTAAAAAGCTGAAACGAATCAGAAATAGGAAAACTCCACAAAACTGAACATTTTGCAACATGGGTGTGTTGGAGCTGGGAGCTCCCCCTGGGCTGGAGCCAGTCCTTGGCAAGAATTTGTGCAACAGCCTCGGGTGCCACAAACCCTCAGTTTTTCTGTGAAATGATTTCCAGGTTGTTGTTATGATCCTTGAGGTTTTTTTCTTGGATTTCTCCCCCCTGAGAGCAGGGGGAGGTTCCTGCCAGGGAGGTGCCACCCCTGCACCCCCCCGGGAGCTCCCAGGGTGTCAGCCCTGTCTCCTCCTGGAGACAGCTACTCTAAACACTGGGGATGGTGTTTATCCTCAGGGCCAGGGCTCCATCAATTTGTCCAGTTTATGTTGGGAAGAGACAGGAAAACTGGGAAGAGACAGGAAAACTGCTGCTCCCAAGAATTCTGACTGCACCCCCCCCGGAGGAGGAGACCCCGGTGTCTCCCAGCCCTGCAGCAGGTGGGTGGTAGGGACCACCCCAGGAGGAGGGCTGGGGTTTGCTGTGGCTCTCAGCCCAAAAGGCAGCTGGGATGGGGAGGACACATCTGGACTCTGCAAGGAGGTGGTGGAGGAAGGAGAGTCCCCGTGGAGGGGTTGGGAGAGGATCTTTGGGCTCTTTGTGGGACTCAGTGCAGGTGAGGGGAAGGGTGGGAGCTCCTGCAGCTGAAGAGGTGCTGGGAAGGAGCAGATGCTAAATCTGGGTGACATTGAGTGCTGAATGGCAAGGTGTGACATCCCAAATGACAGGGATTGAAATCACATGGATGCACAGGATGGGGAAAGGGAAAAGGAGCTGCTGTGCCAGGGGCTTCAGCAGAGTCTGAAATGGCTGTTTGGAGACATTTCACCTCGTACTGAGGGTTGAGATCAGCCTGCAGCCCTTCTCCAGCCATCCTCTGCTGCCAGGACTCTGGAGCTGCTGCCTTTCTGTAGCTTCTTGGGTGAAGAAAGGAGGCTGGAGCGAGAGCAGTGCCCTGGGGAGCCATGGGGAGATGCTTTGGCAGGGACACTCAGCAATGACAGCATTGCTGCCATCCTCTTGCCAGCACAGCACCTCCAAAATCCAGCAGCAAACCTAGGGGGACAGGGGCAGTGTGTGGAGATGCCCAGTTGGAAGTCACTTGCCAGCTGCTTTCTTGAGGTGCTGTTTAATTGTTTTGCTAAAGCAGCTGCCTCTGCCTTATTAATTTAGAAGACATTACTGACTGAAAAGATTAATTCTATCTCGTACTTTACCTTGATTCTTTTTCCTCTGGGGCAATGAGAGAATATCCTATAACACTTCTCTTCCTGAAATCACAGGATCTCTTGGAGATCTGCCTTAAGCCTTGTCCTCTTGTTAGAAACAAAAAGGGATATTTAAAATCATGTGGAGCCCATCAGGAGCTTCATCTTCTCAGCAGCCCAGACTCAGAATGGGTGAGTTCTGTTAATTTAGAGCACTTTGACAAAATATTCAATTGAGGACCCAGTGGAGTACTCCAGGAGTTATCATCAGGTCATCTGTCCTGCCTGTGTGAGAACTACAGCTCTGGACAGATTTGGATTCCACTTCATTCCATTCACCAGTTTGGTAACCATGGGTAACAGCAGAACTGACGTGGCTCTGCACTGCTGCAAGGAGGCTGTCAAGGTTGTCAGGTTTTAAAACCAACCTGCTTTGATGGCTCTTGTGTTCTGCAGCATTTACCTTACAGAGTTTGCCCTGAAAAACCTGTTTAAAATGACTTTCCCTTTTTTTTGCAGCATTTGAACTGAAAGCAAGATAGAAGAAGTTCAAGGATGCCTTTGCAAAAGACTGGTGTGTTGCCAGAGATACAAGATCTGGCTTGGTCTAATGTCTTCTCTCTTGCAGAAAAATAAATTTCTTTTGTTCTGAAGCGTGTTGGGAAGGATGAGGTTCAGAACAGACTCTTCCTTCCTTCCTACAGCATTGGAGGAGCCACAACCTCTTGGAGGCTTTGAACATTTGTCACTTTGGAAGTGCAAAGGAGATAAATCTGCCTGTGGGTCTGTAAGGTGATGCAGCATTGCCTTCCTCAGGCTCCCCTCAGCCTGAAGCCAATTCTCTGTGCTCTCATCAATGAGTAATTCAGGGTGACACATGGAGGATTTCACCTCTGTGGTTTGCAGGGGATGTGGCTGTCCCAGCCCTTCTCCCCACCCCTGAGACTGAACACAAGAACTGGAACTGGGGGATACAAACACCTTCCCCATACCATGAACTTACAGATTTAAAGATTTTTCTTTTAAAAAAAATTTCTTTAAAAAATTTTTATTGGACTAAACCCAAAACTTTTGTGGGTTTTTTTTTTTTTTGCTTGGTTGTTTTTGTTTGTTTGTTTGATTATTTTCCTGCATAACAGAGATGGATACCCCAGAGCACGCAATGCTCAGGAGGGAAAATATTCTCCTATATGGATGGAGGTAAAACCCCAAGTGATGCTCCAGCCCTGTCCCCATCCCTCCACTGTGGTCCCTCCCCACTTAAATGAGATCTACAGGGAGCTTTAACACTGGGCACTGTAGGATGTGGAGCTTCACTTTCCCATCTGGCCTAAAAGAAGCTGCTGCAAGGATTGAAGCAATGCTTTGAATTTTGAGGGAGGTTTTCCATAAGAAACTCGCCTTTGTATTAAAAAAACCCCAACACATGAAAGCAGCCAAGCAAAGTTGGTTGGTTGTTATTTCCTCTGCTTCTGTTGTTGGGAATTAATTGTGCTGTGCCTCAGGCAGGCAGAGGTTCCTCGACAGATGTAATCATTCTAAAAGGAGCCAAGAGCAGAGCACAGGGAGGCTCTGCTGTGTTTAGCAGGCAGTAATGAGTGTTGGGATAATTCTTTCTGTGCAGCCTCCTCTGCGTGGGTAACGTGTCCTTACCTCCACTGATCCCAGTGCTCCCAGGGGGTAAAGGAGGGATTTTGCTTCCCTGCCCATCTCCTGCTCTTGTCTCCCTAAAGGAAGGGCTTTAGGGAGGGTGCTGGGTGTGGCATTCACATTCCCTGAACATGATTCCTGCACCCAGGGTTTTTCTCCTGGGAAGCTGAAAGGCAGAGACAGAGAGGCCTCAGAGAAAAGGAAAACAATTCTTATCTCATTTGCTTCTCCTGTGCTGTGCTCACGTGGAATGGGTTTGGGGATTGTTCACCCACAGGTGATTGTTCCATTGCATTCTGCTGGGAGTTGTTTTCACTCTTTGGCCAATCAGGGCCAGGCTGTGTCAGGGCTCTGGAGAGAGTCACGAGTTTTCATTATTATCTTTTTAGCATTCTGTCTGTGTCCTTTTGTATTCTTCAGCATAGTTTAGTGTAGCATTCTTTAATATAATACAGTATCATAAAATAATAAATGAGCCTTCTGAGCACATGGAGTCAGGTCCATCATTCCTTCCTGCCACGAGGGTCCCCACAAATACAATATTGACCCAATCCTTCAATGTTTCGTGTTATGGACTCATGCTGCAGTGTGAGCTTTCTTAGCCAATCATGTTATGACACACAAACCTACAGAACTGCATTCTAAACACCTTGCTCACCTTTGTAGCTCGTTTTATTTTTTCTATATCTTAAACTCTAAAACTCTGAACTTTCTTCATCTTAATTTGTCTCTGCTTTAAACTATAAATCCACATTTTCACTTCCAGCACTTCAGTCTGGAAGCCTTTTCCAAGGTCTCAGATCAAATCCTGGGTTTAATTCTAAGTTTTGGTGCAGGAGCACCCAGGGGTCTTCTCAGCACTGGTGGTTTTGCTCTTCCCTGCAAACACCACTCTTTGTGCAAGAGCCAAAAGGAAGAAGTGGCTTGGGAGAGGAGAAAGAAGCAGGAAATCAAATTCCTGGCTGGTGGAAAGCTGGGATTTTTGCAGTGCAGTTCTGTTTCATCAGCAGGTTTTGGGCACAAGAGAGGGCTCCAGAGCCCGTGGGTTCCCCATGGCTGTGGAAAAGGGGCATTTCCCAGTGTCCCAGTCTCCTACACCACTAAAAATGATGGTGTATGGAATAATAAGGAAACAGGAATATTGAGGATAGCAGGCAAAATGTGAAAATCCTAAAAAACTTCCTGTTCCAAGGAGACTGAGAAAGTCCCAAACGAAGAAGAGTCTCCTGTGCAATTGGATTTATTCTTCTTTGTAATTATGAAGCAAATCTGAGGAGCTACAGCAGAAAATAATATGCAAATTTATACGCACGTATATTTAACATGTGTAATTAGTGTTATATGCAATTTATATGCATGTGTGTATGTAAAAAAATGATGGTGTATGGAATCCTAGGCGAAGAGGAACATCGTGGACAAAGGTGAACAACGTGACTGATGCACCGCAAAGCTGGGGCACCCCACTTTTACAACACCCCCCTTTTCTTGCTTCAGCAGCCCGACCCTCCCAGTGTGGCAAGAGGAGGAGGAAAGCAGCACTGTCGGGAAGGGAACAAGGGGGATCCCAGTGTGCCCAGTGAGACTCTCCAATCCCAGAGCCCCCACATTGGGTGCCAGGCTGTAGGAGTGCCAGGGATACAAGGGAGGGGACGGACGGAGAGCAGAGATCTCTGAAGGCAGGTCTGGAACTTGGGGTTCATTGCAAAGGGCCAAGTGCAGGGCCCTGCTGGGAGCTGCCAGCCACAGCTGGAGCAGGCCTG
>JAYDZK010000057.1:8682435-8704085 GCA_034509185.1 Euphonia xanthogaster | reverse complement strand
AGTATAAAATGCATTTGTAACCCAAACTCAGGGGCTCCAGGCCTGCCTGCAGCTGGAGCTGGCAGCTGTGGGCACAGCTCTGTCACCCATGACCCTGGGCTGCTGTGACATCCTGGGTACAATAAACTGCATTTTGGAGAGCTGCCTGGGGTCCCACATCCCTCATTTTGGCTCTGACACACTGAGGTCATCAGGTTCCACCTCCCCACGTCCTCCATGGGCCATCTGCTCAGGGCTTGGTCACTGCACAGGGAAGAAGCTCTTCCTCATGTCCAGGTGCAGCTTCTGGCCATCAGTTCCTGCCCCTTCCTCTTTGCTCAGCTTAAATCTGGTCTTCAGACCTAGGCATGGCTCCTAGAAATTACCAAAACAAACCCAAAAATCTGCTTACCTAGAACTCCTTAGATATCAGTGGGCAAACTTTGACCAACAAGGCTTTTTCCCAGTGTATTACTCTGCCATTCCTGGAAGCAGTAGGTAGGAAGTGTTGCTATCTGCTGTTCCAAAGTCAGGACAAATGTTGCCTTCCTAGTATAGAATCTTATTTATTATTTATTTACTAAGAACCTGTTTGGGGACAAATATTGGTTCTCTAATACAAAATAATATTTATTATTTATTTATTAAGAATATGGTCGGGGTAGGTTTGTTTTTTTTTAATTTTTTTTTTTTGTTTTTTTGTGTTGGGTGGGGTTTTTGTTGTTGTTGTTTTTTGTTTTGTTTTGTTTGGTTTTCTTGTTTGTTTATTTCCCTTCCTGGGTTTTTCTCCAGGGTCTGCCCATGGATTATCCCATCTCATTGTGGAGTTCCATCCTGACTTGTTTCTGATCTATTCCTGCTTTCCCAGACATTTTGCAGGTTTCCTTATCAGCTGCACCCCCTCAATTACAACCCTCTAACCTCCAGCTGCAGGGAATATCCCAAAGCCACAGGTGTTTCAGTAGCTCATTTTTTGTGCTCTTTTGTAGCTCTTTTGTGCTCTTTCTCCTCTCTCCCATCAGCATTAAATACTGGATTTTGAAACTCTCCAGAGGGATGCAAAAAGAATGCTGAGCTGGTATGAATGAAACAATCTTTTCCAAAGGAAAAAGATGTGATTTTTGGAGTTACAAAGGGTTGATTCCTGGCAGTTTCCCCCTGGAGTAAATCCTGGTGAGTAAATCCTTGTGTAACACGGGAGGCCAAGGCAGATGAGCACAGCAGCCTCTCCTCCCTTCTAATCAGTGAAGGCAGAGGCAATTTTGGGCCTGTTCTGTGACATTTATAAACCCTGACACTGATTTATCTGCTGCTGATCTTGCCTGGAGGGAATTCAAGGGTGAGGTGGCCTGGCTTGAGCGAGACCAATTTGTTTTGGTTTTGGATGAATACCAAATCCATTTTCATGGTGACATTTAGCCCTTGGAGATGCTTCCCCAAGTGACTGATGTGGGTTTGCAAACAGAGCTGGGCTGAGTGCCCAGGCTGGGCTTTGCTGAGCCTGGTTCTGGTCCCCTGAGGGCAGGGGGTGTGTGAGGCAGAGCAGGGGCCCCTTGCTCATCCCTGGCTGGGTGATGCTCAAGAGGAAGGCTCCAGATCTCTGTTATTTTGTCTCGGGTTTTCTGTGATTGAAATGGTTCCCAAGGTATTAGAAAGATTTTTCTTTCCCAGCCCCGTGACCAAAGAAGTTGAGATTCCTCGGTTCTGCTTTTCAAGGTTGTTTATTTGCTCTGATCTATAACATTCCCTTTCAGACCTGCTGGGATCTGTCCAGCAGGTCGGGTTGTGGCACAGTCCCTGCCCTTGGGCTGGTGTTGGCTTTTTATACTAAGAACTACCTGCACTTTATTGACAATAATTTTCCAGTATCTCTCACCTGTGTTAGACAGTCTGTCTCTACTCTAAACCGATCCAGAAGTGCCACCATCCCAGCAGAAGATGGAGGCCAAGAAGAAGGACAGGACGTGCCCAGATTCCTCCATCTTGCTCCTTGAACCCCCATTCTAAATCCCCAAAATTCTGCTTTTTCACCCTCTGACAAGTTAACTATTATTCTACTCAAACCTCTGTGGCTTGTAACTCTTCACACTAAGTTGGGAATTGTTTCCATGGGTTAAAATCGAAGGCACAGGTGTTTTTAACTCTGTGCCAAGGTCTCTGAGCCCCCTGCCAGGGTCTCAAGTCCTCCAGGGCAGCCAGAGGAATGTCCTGGGTTCCAACAATTTTGGGGTTATCTCTGTAGAGCATGAGAGCTGTGGGATGTAGAGAGAAAAGTGGCTGGAGAGAGGTCAAGGACTGAGCCATTGCAGGGACAATACACCCTAAATGTTCAATCCAACTGTGGTTCTTGGCCAGTCATGCAGCTACAGAAGCCCTTATTGCATAATCCACTTTTACCAGGGTACATTTCATAACCAAAACATCATTTGGAAGCACATTGTTTCCACATGCAGTCCATCCTAAGAACAAAAAGACTTTGTGAGCTGCTTTTGGGAGACGCCCTGGGAGCCAGCAGCCAGGAGCAGCCTGCCCAGGAGGAGCTGCAGGTTCTGCCTTGTGCTTTCTGCTTGTCTGAATCACTGCAATGACAGAGCCCCACGGGCTGGGGAGGGCACATCCCGTGGTTTGCCCTCTAGCAGGTGCTGGGTCTGTTTCCTGCTGCTGTTTCAGCCCTTATTTAACAAAAGGAGCTTCACACAGATGACAAAGGCAGTGAACAGGAGCGTGACACTTGATTTCTTTTTAATTTGGACAGGGCAATGAAGTCACACGCCAGCATGGCAGGAAATTAGATTCTGATTTTTTTAAAAAAACCAAATGCAACAGTGTTATGCTAAAATCCCAGGAAATCTTGGAGGGGGGAGTGTAAATACTGATGGCCCCAAAGCCTGGGAGTCTATGAGGCATTAAAGCAGTGCCTGGAGCTCTTTGGTGCCCTGTAAACTGTTCTGTTACATAAGCATGTCTTCTTATGGCTGAACTCATGGAAAGAAAATCCCCCCAGGCTGATAACAGGAGATGCCTCAGCCTAGAAAATCTGTTACTTATTTACTTCACAGGTTTGGAGCAGTGAGGAAGCTTAGCTGTATTTAAGTCTTTCTGGGCTCAATGGTTGCTCCACAGCAAAAGTTGCTGTTTTGGCCATAAAGCTGCATCCAGGGTTAGCTTCCCACTGAGCTTTAACTCAAATTATATTTGTAACCTCAAATTCCTGCAATTCCACTAAAGGATCTTTCTGCAAATTGTAAAAAAAAAAAAAAAAATTGGCGTAAAGCTTGTGTGATAGGAAAAGGGTGTCCAGGAATGCTCAGCACATATCTGGCCTGGCTAAATCATGGGGATGCTGCCAGTGTCTTGAGGAAGCTGAGCTGGGGAAGGTTTGGGCAGCTGGCTGAATTTGGGTCAGCCTGGACCACACCTCCAGCATCCAGATGTCCTGGTGAGTAAATCCTTGTGTATCCAGATGTCCAGCATCCAGATGTCCTCCCAGCCCCACTGAAATAATCACCCAGGCAGTTGCTGCAGCTGCAGCCATGTGTGTGAGCAGCTCTTCCCTTCAGTGGGTTTAAACAGCCCAACCAACAAGGAAAGAGCAAAGTGACTCTTCATGGAGCTTGCTCTGTGTCTCTAGGTGTGAAAGCAGCCTTGGACAGGTCAGAAATGTCCTGAAATCATCTTTGGGGCCAGCCAGGTCACATATTTGGCACCCTCTGTGCTGCTGTTGTTGGAGCAACTGGAGCTCAGTGATGCCCATGCTTATTATTAAATTATTATTTCTAATGTTTCACTGTGGTGAAATGCTTTATTTCCTACAGCTAAAAAGCCAGGAATAAATTATTTTTTATTATCCTGCTACACAATTTGTCCTTCTTACCTCTGCAGCACCTGGAGATCCTATTTTGATGTTCTCTATTTTCTACTTCTCCTTTATTTTTATTCAGATGTTATCAAAATCCCAAGATCCAGTTTTCAAAAAGAATTCAGAAGGGAGAGGATTAAATTGATATATTTTCAGGGCATGAATGATGCTGCTGGAAAGGAGGGAATTTTCCCCCCACACCCTGGTTTATGGAGTGCCTGGAGTTTGGATAAAAGCTCTGTTGTGCATCGGGGTTGGTGGGGGAAGAGATCAGGACATTTAGGAGAATGCCTGCTTCTCTTGTTCTGAAAGATTTTGGGTTGTAACCACCTGGCTGAGGTTCATTGTGAAATACCTGCCCTAGAGCCAGGCCTTTGTTGGGTTACCCAAGCTAAGCAAGACCTGGAGCAAGTTTAATCTCTGCCTGACCTTCATTTACTTCCCAACACGCCCCCAGGCCTTAGTAAGTAAATAATTTCCCCAGCAACATGCAAATGGAGTTGCCATTAATATTGACAACAGCTATTATTTGTGAAATAGACTTCTTGGTTAGCTGGGTGTTTATTGAAGGTTGAATAAAGTCAGAGTGTGATCACTGTTATGGAGCAGCTCAGGCTTGAGGATGGGGAAAGGAAGAAATAATGAGTTGGCAGGTGGCCTGTGATTACCTGCTTAGGATGCTCTTGGTGTGAAATTAGATGCTCAGCACTTGCCCTGTAAATAAAGTGACCTTCCTGGCTGATGTGTGCTGTGTCTCTGGGGCAGGGGCTCTGTGCTCTGCATCCCAACCCTGAACCTTTGTCACAAGCTGAGTTCCTGCAGGAGTCTTACAAGGGCAGCTGATCTTTCTGGGCAAAAGTCACATTGTGGGTCACTTTGCTGGCTTTCTGAGCTGATTCATCTGGCAGGGATTTATGTTAATGTGCCAGGGCTTTGCAAGACTGAGTTCTCTTTTTTTTTTTTTTGGCAGCTGGACTCCTTTGGAATTGTAATTTAAATATCAGTTTAATAATCAGATTTTTTTTTTCCTCAGTGAATCTGATTAAAGTTTCATGGGAGATAAAATCTTCAGTTTCTCTCGTGCTTCTTTCTGCTGGAGCATTTTAATTTACCCTTCCATCATTGGCATGGTAAACAAGGAGGAAGGGCATGGCTTAAGGATGTTATTTTCTAGGCTGCTATTCATCTTAAAGAGATGCAGCTAATTATGAAATGCCTTCTAGCACTAGGAAGGCCCAGTGCAATTTGCTCATCAGTGCTGAACTGTGCTCGTTTATTCTGCCTATGTGCAACCCCCATGAGACTTCTTCAACCTCAACCTTGGATGCTCCAGAAATTCTGTCCTTCAGTGTGTTTGAGTGTCCTGGAGCTCTTGCCATGGGCTGGGTGGCACAGGGGCTCTCCCTGCCTGGTGACCTCAGGGTGCTTCATCACAGGGAGCCTCTGGGCCAGCCCAGTTCCCCTCCAAATTACACTGATTTCTGAGCTGATGTGGGAAAGTTGCTTAAATTATGGCTTTCTCTGGTGGTTTTCAGTTCCTTTTTAAAAGTACTCTCTCTGTTTGATATCCTGGTGTCTACTGGCTGAAGTTCCTGCAGCCATAGTGCAGGAATGGGCATTCCCAAATACTCCCAGCAGCTGGGTGTGACCCTGTGGCACCGTCATATTTTCTGGAAAAATCTCTTTGTCCAGGATTTCTCTCCTGGGAAGCTGAGAAGCCTCAGAGAAAAAGGAAAACAATAATGATCTGATTTGCTTCTCCTGTGTTTTGCTGCTTTGGAATGTGGTTGGAGATTGTTTATCCAACAGGTGCTTGTTCCATTGGTTTCTGCTGTGAATTATTTTGACTCATTGGCCAGCTGGGGCCAAGCTGTGTTGGACTCTGGAAAGAGTCAGGAGTTTCCATTAGTATCTTTCAGCCTTCTGTCTTTCTGTCTTCTTTAGTACAGTTTTAGTATAGCATTCTCTAATATAATATAGATCATAAAATAATAAATCAGCCTTCTAAGAACATGGAGCCAGATCCATAATTTCCTTCCCTTGTCGGGGGTTCCAGAAAATACAACAATCCTGAGCACACCTGGGGGCACAGGAGAGATGTGGGCATGGCCAGGGACGCCTTCAGAGAGCCTAAATGTGCTCAGTGGGTGCAGTTCTGAGCAGAAAATCTTGAGAACTAGGGGGTAGATCTTGTTATAAAGTTAATATCCTACTGCATGTAAACATGCTGGGAGCCAAACGTGAATTCTTGCATTTCCTGTCTTTTAAATGCTCGACTTGGCAGCTGTAATAATGTTTGATAATAAGGTACATCTTGGTGATGCTCTCACTGGGTTGATGGAAAACACAGCTATGCCACAATGGTAAGGAAATACAGAACCCTAGGTAAGATTATAATGAATTCTCTTTGCAAATAAATAGGGTGGAAACCCTTTTTCTTTCTGGTGTGTTACTGTTGTACTCTAAGGGGAAATGAGCAATCTTGAAAGAACAGAATTATTATTGTTAGAAGGAGTAAAATACATGGTTTGATATTCTGTCAATGTATGAATACACTTCAAATTGTGTGAGCTTTACATTGCAAAATAATTGAAAAGAATAATTCCTGCTTTTTGTGCATTTGCCTAAGATATAGCACAGATTTATTGAAAAAAAAAGGTGTCAAACTGTTTCCTGAAAAATAATAAGCTCAGCATTTTAGGGAGCTGCAGAATTATTTTTGAGAAACAGAATCTGGGATATACATAATTTACAGTGCTGAAATGTGGTCTTTAATTGCTTGTTTTTTCTTTCAGAGCAGGAACGTTGTGAATCAAACTCCTAATTCATTGCAAAGCTCTGTTCTGTGTAGGTCAAAACTGCAAGGCATGATCCCATTGTGATTTGTGCTGCTGGAGACATGGAGGACTCCTTCAAACTGCTGATTAAATGCTGTTTGGAAATGGACTTGAATTATTCACCACGTATTTGCCCACAAACAACAGAATTTTCTTTTAATCCTCCTCTGGTTTTACACCACAATGTGATTTACAGGATGTGGGGCACAGGTAGAAATTCTGTGGTGGCAAGAAAGCAACAGAACCAAGCTCCAGAGGCAGAGCTTGGAGCTGTGCTGTTGTTTTTCACCCATCCTTGGGGTGGAAGAGGAGACAAAGCAGAAACTTCACATTAAAATATCTGAGTTCAGTTGTGGTTTGATCTCTGTGGTAGCAGTGGGATTTGCTCTGACTATGTGTTCTCTGTTTAATAGTTTGATCTAGAGCTGCCTTTGCCTCCTCTGGGCTGCTTTTTTTTTATAGCCTGGGTGTGGATTGATGGAAAATTTTTCCCAGGTCACTGCACAAATTGGAAAAGAGATCATGGTTTGGTTCCACCTTATTCTTAAGCCTTTCCTTCCATGATCTTCCTGTATCTCTTGGACCCTGTCTGAGGATCCTGAAGCTCACAGAAGACATTTGCTGTGGGCAATGTGTATGAATATTAACTGTTGGATGCTGGAGCATGTGTGCAGACTGCAGGGAATCCTCCTGACCACTGAGTGTCATTGTTAACTCAGGAGAAATGGGGTGATGAGAAAAAAACTTTTACCTGTGGAAAACGGGGAGATGAATCTGTGAGGGGAGGCGGGGAGGGCATGGCCACCACTGAAAGGGTTTGGGGAATGTCCAGGTGAGTTTCCCTCTCAAGTGCCCTGTGCTCACCAGCGAGCTGGAGCTGGGAATGGCACGGACTTGCCAAGGGTGCTGCCATGTTTCTGTGGGAACAGGGACACCTTGGCTGCGCTGGGATTCACGCTGGGAGTTTCTCAGCTGGGTGCCCGAGGTTGCTCAGTGCTGTCTCTGCTCATCTCCCCCCATCCCAGGTCTCTGAGCTCTCCCCAAAGCTGATGGCACTTCTGGTGTTCCTCTGGGCCCTCTTCTTGAACATTCAGAAAGTTCTCGAGCATTCTTCTTCTCTTCTTCCAGTGGATTTGTGCCCGCTGGAATCTCCTGTGTCCTGTGGGGTGAAACCCAACACTTTTGCACCCTGGTGTCCCCTGTGGAGCCCTGCCTGGTGCAGTGGCTGATGACAAGGGCTGGTGCCTCTCTCAGCTCCCAAAGCCTGGAAATGCCACCATCTGTTAGAACCCGTTGCCATCCGAGGCAAAACTATTTCCATAGAAGGAAAAATACTTGGAATAAATAGTTCAAATAATGCTTTGTGCAGCCATTCAAATAGTATTCAAATAGATTTTTAAATAGTGAGTTTTAGGGCCTGCAAGTATTGCTAATTTCTTTGTGGCCATGTCTGTTACTGTCAGCAGAGTGCTCCATGTATGTTAACTTGAACATTAATATTATTCCTGTATTTTTTGTAGGGTCAAATCCTTGAAATTCTAAGGCCCTGCTATGGACTATTTGCTGCACAGGGTAAACTGACCATTATCAACATTGCCAATGCTGGAACTAAGAGAGAAAATCTATTTTTGGGAGTTTGGGTTTAAAGTGCACCCTGCATTGGCCCTCACATTAATAATGTTGCCTTCAATGACAGCAAAAGCAAAGGAGGAATGGGAATTGGCAGAAGGAAACTCACAGGTAGGAAGGCATTTGGTGCTGGACTTTTTGAGTGAGCTGTGTTATTTTAATTCTTCTTAAAATCATCTTATTCTTTGTGCTACACCTTAACAAGCAGTTGCTCTGCAGGGTTGCCTTGAACACTGATAAAACCAGGCTCTTTCCTTTGCAGAATGGCAAAATCTATCTTAAACCCCTCTATTATTTGAAATAGGATACTGGTGTTTTACTGACAAAGCAGGAGAGGAAACCTTCCCCAGCTGCCTTCACTGCACCAGGATTTAACAGTGAGATTGTTATTGCCCAGCAGTTCTGCTGCCATGAAAACACCATTTTTTGGCCTCAAACCTACTTAAACTGGGCAGCTCAGGCTGGAGAGGGATTTCTGAGATCTCTGGTGCATTTGGGCCGAATTTTAAGTGCTCTCAAGTGCAATTTTTCTGCCCAAATGGCTTTGCTGTAAAAGTGGAGGTTTGTTTGTTTGTTTTGCTTTAGCTCCAAATCGCTTCTCTTGGCTGAAGATGCAATTCAGCCCTGCTTTGATTGGTGACTTTTCCGAGCCCTCTGGGAGTTCAGGGGTGTTATTGCTCCACTCTGGGAACAGTTCCCTGCCCGCTGGGTGAGAACTGCTGAACTCCAGGGGCTCTTGAGCAGATTCAATCAATACAAGCTGCAGAGAGACCTTTCCCCGTTCCAGGGCAGCTTTAGCATCACACCAGGGTGACAGAGCCTGGGAAAGCCCACGTGGAGGCTGAGTGCCATGGGCATCAGCACAGGAGAGAGGAGACAGCACTGAAAACACACTAAAAGTGATGCATTTTCTCATCAATGCTTGTTTTTTATTTTTGTTCATAGCAAATTAAAAGTCTTTAACTGCTCCTTCTGTCCCTGTCAACACCAGCTCTTGTCTGCTGCTCGTGTCTGCTGATCTGCTTGCACTCAGAAAAAAAATAAATTAAAAAGAAATTAGAGATATTTGGAAAGGCTACACTGAAGTGGCATAAAATGACATCATCTGACCCCAAATCAGCATCACTCCTAAGTGTGAATATCTTGTTTTCTATGAAAACAATTCAAAATGACATTCAATGTTCATCTTTCCTAGAAATTCCTGCTTTGGAAAAAAATAATCCTTGCCCTACAGCAGCTGGATGGTGGAGTGCTTTCAAGGAATTAAAAGTTCTTTGGTTCCTTGTGCCTTCCCTGAATTTTGGAGGTGGTGATGAGGATGATGCTTTTGTTTATTCTTAATTCACTGTTGATCATTTCTCCTTGTTACCTGTCACTAATCTTTACCTTTTCTCATTTCCCTCCCCAAATGCTCCAGAAGCCCTGATATTGCTTTATCTTGTTTTTCAGGAGCAACTGCTTGGTTCCCTGTTTACTCTCTGCCCCAGGAATGATCAGGGAGGTTTTCCATGGGATCTTCCATCCCTCATCAGATGTGTCTGGGCAGGACCAGTCTCACAAACAGGAAACAACAAAAAAATCAGGGATTATTTTTGCAGCCACTGAAATCAGCCATGTTTGACTCTAGGAAAGGTGTCTGTGGACCAGATGTAAAAGGTGATTTATGGTGGTGAATTTGTTATCTCCCCATGGTCTCCTGAGCAGCTGCTGCTCACCAAATTTGTCTCCAATGCATGGTCAGAAATGTCCTGGATGGGAAATGTTGGACAAAGGCTGTCACCCAGCTGTTACTGCTGAAAGATGTGCAGTTCTTAGTGGTAAAAAAGAAAAAAATCATTCAATGAGAGTACTGGAATTAATCTCCTTAATTAATATGACTCATTCTGTAGAAAGGTCCTCTTTTAAGCTGATGTATAACATTTTGAGGTGAACACATCAGTCAAATAACTTTAAACCAGGGCTTGTTGTATTTTGTCTATTATTTTAATTTGGATGAATTTCTGTCATGGCTCACAAGAAAACCCACAAAACCCCAGAGTAAATCCATCCCACTTAATGAAATGAAATATGTCACAGTTTAGGACTTGGCCCTTGGTTCTTTCTTTATGAAATGGTGTTTGGGTGACCTTTGTATGAGGATGGAGGGGGTCAGGTTGCATTCTGACTCTGTCACTGGTTGGTTTGGGGTTTTTTTTTGTACTATTGCATTTGTATTTTTAATTTTTCTATTAAAGAATTGCTATTCCTATTCCCATATCTTTGCCTGAGAGCCTCTTAATTTCAAAGTTATAACAATTCATAGGGAGGGGTTTTCCATTTTCCATTTCAGGGAAGAACAGACAGCTGTCTGTTCAAACCAAGACTTTGCCACGCAAATTGAGGGACAGGCTCATACAACCCCAAATTTTGCTGTTAGGACTTAGCTCTGAGTCACAGGTCCTGTTTCCATGTGGAATCTGCAAAGTGTCAGGGCACAAGTAGCCTGAGGCCTCCAATTTTCCCAGAAGAGAGAGTTATTAAAATATACAGGAGTAATAGTTATTAAAGCATGCCACAGTAATTGCTACAGGAAATCAGAAGGGTTTGGACAACCTGTTGGACAGAATAATTAGTCCAAGTCTGGGGAGAGTAAAGGATGAAGGCATAAATTGGAGAACACAATGAGCCATCCATATTTTTGTTTCCTGTAAATTGGCTTTGCTTCCAAATGAGCTGTTCTGCATAGAGAATTTGCCTTGCTATACTTAATTTGTTACTATTTTAAAGGGGTTTTTTTGGAAATACAATCCACTGCCAAGGTCTGGATGCCTCCAGACTTTCTAGTTGGTTCGTTGTGCTGAATTCCAGGCCTGAAATCAGTCTGAGCATGACTCCACATGCTGGGGACTCCAACTGGTCTGTGAAAAAGCAATTCTAATAATTCAGATTGGCTTGCTTTCTTCTCTTGTTGAATTTTCATGATTTAAACTCCTTTAAGGTACTAGTGTGACTTCATTACTTCAGCAGCTTATAGGTAATAAAAAGCTTAAGAGTCCAAAAGGACATAAAGTGCCTTGATGTACTTATAAAAAGCTTTGAAAAAATCTGCTAATGAGCCTACCAGTGACAAGCAGTCAGGATGGTAAAGGGCAAAAAAATCTTCCAAATCTGGGCTGCTCCCTGCCCAGCAGGGTTCTGCTGTGCATCTTTAAAGCAGCTGGAGAAAGGAGCAGGGACTTCCATGAGAGGTCTCACACCACACAACAAATGGATCCAGCTGCAGATTCTGGGCACAGAGCAAATAAAATTGAGGACATCTCACTTATAGCTGCAATAAGAGCAGGTTTTTGGAGCTGCTGGGTGAGTCTGAGGAGAAGAAAAGTCAAGTTTGGCAGTGGCACCTGTCAGTGCCAGGCTGGAGCAAGGCAGGAGAGCTTAAAAGCTCCAAGCGACCCCAGCAGTCCTTGAGCAGAGTAGGAGAGTTAAATGAAACTAATAAAGCCAAAGGGGTTGCTGAGGTCCTTTCTTGCTCAGAGAACAGGATTAGGCAGATGAAAGGCAGAAAACCTGATTTTAACACATAGAAAAAGAAGAGATGTGGCAGAGCAGAAGAGTTTGGCTTGTTGGAGGTTGTCTTACCCAGTTACAGAGAGCCAGTTTCTGTAGGAGATGGAAATGCTTCCAAATACTCTAGCAAAAATATGAGACAAAAACTTCAGGAGAAGTACATCCCCTTAAGTTTAAAACCTCTTCTCTTTGGGGTATCAGCAAAATTTCTGAATGCAGGAAATGATGTTTAGAAATTGTTTAAATTTCTAAATTAAATTTAAATTAAGTTTAAATTCTATTTAGAAGTCTGTTTTAGAAATTAAGGAAACTGAGGAGGTCCTGGGAGCTACAGGACACGAGGTCTTCTGGCTGCACTCTGCTCCCTTGCCAACACCTCCTGGCCATGTCCCTGGGGAGGGATTCATCACCTAAAACCCTTCTTCCCCTCTGTCCCACTCCTGTGCAGCAGCAATCAGGAGCCCAAAGGCTCCTCTTGCAGCATCTCAGGAAAAAAACTTTAATTAATGACATAAAGTTCCTGTGGTATCTATTTATGGGAAGCCTTTTTGGGAAGGAATTAATGATCTTAATGTCTGTGAATCACAGAGCATGGTTAGAAAGGCTACTCAGAGAAGTGTCAGAGGAACATTAAGATATTCCTTAAATAAACCTGGGGATTTTTAGATTTTTTCTTTCCTCCTGGCCTCTGTAAAAAGCACAGGCTGCATCTATGCAGCTAATGAAATTTCCTGCTGATTGCACCCTAAACAATTACTGCATCCTCTGCTTGCTAATAGCTGGGCTGTTAAGAAGAGAAGAGGCTCTATTAGGAAGCAGGGACCCAGCAGAGAGCATCCCAGCTGATGCCAGCTAATGCCCTCTCCAGTGTACACCAGCCTGTGCCTGCCTGATTAATCCCAGTGTGAGGCACCTGCAGCACTGGGGCAGTGGTAATCAGGCCCAGCACGCTGCCCTGGGCTGCACATGGTGGTGGGAAGGATTTCTCAGCTGCAGAGAGGCAGATGCTCATCTGTTTATTAGCAGCAAGTTCAGCACTTCATCATTTCCCGGCGCAGATTAACGAGGAGACAAAAGGTTTCTTCTGACAGCTTTCTGGGCAGCTATTGTGGCCAAAAACCCACAAAACAACAAACCAAGCAAAACTCTGTGACAATGTTTTGTTCTTCCAAAATAAATGGTGTGGTTCTTTCTCTTTTAACAACAAAACAAAGTGCTGCCAGCAGCCTGGTCTTTCTGAGGAGCCCAGCAATAATGAACAGGGAAATGAAGCCCAAAAACTGGGAGCAATTTTGTGCAGTGAATTACCTGAACAGCCAGGTGTTGAGACTACCAGGATGAGCACACACCTCTCATGGGTAAGAGCATCTGGAATAAAAATAGGAAAAATAAAATAAAGTAAGATAAAATTGTTACTTTTGTCAGTAAGCACCACCACCACCTCCCTCCACCCCACAGATGGGCTGGGTCTGGATCCCTCACCCCCCTGGTTTTAAGGGGGGAGAATGAAGAAGGGAAGCTCAGCTCAATTGTTAGAGCTGTTATTTATCCCAGGGCTCGGCTCCTCCCTTCACTGGCTCTTCAGATCCTCTGGAATCCTCCCTGAGGCACTGCTGCTCTTCCCGAGTCTGGGGTTTCACTCCTTGGGCAAGAAAATATGCTGCAAAGGGCACAGTGAGAACAGGGGCTGCAAATTGGGTCTTTGCCAATTTGCATGTGGTCCACAACAGCTCAAGATGAGCTTTTAAGTTCCTATTTTTTTCCCTATTCTGCAGGGAGAATGGTAAATCTGTGCAATGTGGGTGATACTTCCTAGGAGGTTTATAATACGATTTTGATTAAGTCATTCAGTCTGTCATAAAACTTTTTGATAAATACATGTGTATTACTGGTGGCACAGAAATATTCTTGTGCCACCAGATGTTGGAATGGGGTGGGAGCCATCTGAACGTGCTGGGAAGGAACTCTGGGGGTGACTTCATGTGACTCGTGTTGGTTGGATTTCATGAGGTCTGCAAACTGCTTTAAATTTGGGCTCTTCCAAGGATGGAATAGCTCATGAATGCTGGCAGAGCTTTTACAATGCTGGGTAATATTGGCATTATTGTTAATATTGGCATGTTGGGGTTTCTGGCATTGTCAGTGTATTTCTTCTTGTGCATTGGTGCTTGAACTGCAGTGGAGTTTCTTTCAGAGTCCTTTTTTCCACATATATTGTAATGTTTTCCTAAGCCTTTCACCATTAAATTAACACTAGGGTGTGGAGGACACTTTGTGTTTTTCCTTTTCATTCCTGTGGTCACATTCTGTAGAGTGACTCCCTTCTGCAGACTTCAGTAGAAAAAACCCAGCCCTTTACCACTTTCTTCCAGCTGGGGTTCACCACTGCACAACTGACCCTGTTTGCTCCCAGAACCAGATGTCCTTGCTTCCCTGATGACAGCAATTCACAGATATATCAGCTGGCTGTGGCCTTTATCTTGGTTATCTGGGTCCCCAAAGCTGAGTGCCCAGAGGGCCTTTTGATGGGCATTGAAATTTTCTGGTTGACTCAAATGGGATGAGGAGTTTTCTCTGGAGATGCTCTGGAAAGAAAGTCAGCAGGGACTGAAAAACAAATAAGATTTCCTTGTTGTTTGTTGCTTTGTTGGTTTCCTGTCAAATATTTTGATTTCCTTTATTTCTCTAAAGCTCAGTTCTGGTTTTAATGGAGCTGTGGATATCTGTGTGTTATCTATCAGGCTGAAGCTCATGTTCCCAAGGGGAATATCTATTTTCTTAAGTTCCTCTGCCACCTAAACACTTCACTTTCCTTTTCAAACCTCTTCCTTATCTCTGCTGTATAATTTTGGGATTTTTTTTCTGTCAGGTTAGGTCTTTAGTCTCTGTTCCTTCAATTTTCTGTATCTCCTGCATAATTTCCCCCCCTTTATCTCTACTGCACAATCCCTGGAGGCTCCCTGCTGGGAGAACAAGAAGCAGCTCTTTGGAGGTTAGCTTGTGCTTTACTGAGGTTGAATATTCTGCTCATTAGAGAACAGCATTTTTGTGTGGCTACCAGGGAATAACAAAAGTTGTGGGTGTTTGGTCCCCAGCTGTGTTCTGCAGCTCTACAAGAGCAGCTGCTCCAGGTGCCAGGTGGCTCCTCTGCTCCTGCCTGGGATGTGCAGCTCTCTGTGCTCCCAGCCTGAGCTGGAGAACCTCTGCTGGCCAGCCAAAAACCATTTCAAATAACAAGATGGGTGTTTAAATGGAATCATGTTGTGGTTATGGAGTTCCTTGTGCTGAAGTGTGGTCCATCTCCTCTGGCTGGAATGCACAAGGGGTTTTATGTCTGACTCAAGCACAGCTCTCTGTGCTCCATGACAAAAATGCCAATGGGGCAAAACACAGGAAATGCAAATCACACAGAAAAGGAATTGGGCATGATGAAGGAGGATGAGGAAAGATTATTCTGATTGTGGGGCTGTGTTCAATTAAACTGGGACTGCAGCTCCTGGGGAACAGGGCTGGGTGTGGCTTTGAGGTGTCTGACAGAGGGCACCTTCAAGACCTATTGAGAAAGATGTTGACAGTGATTTGTTTATTCTACAGAAGTCTCTCTTTTCCTTGCTGAGGACTGTGCCAGCTGCAGCCTGTGGTTTCCTCTCCTCCATTTGCATAGGGGAGGAGAGAACATGAGGAAAAAGATTGATTTGACAAGGCACTATGCATTTATGGATAGGAAACCAAGATCCATCTGACAGTGAGGGCTTGGGGAGGTCTCAGACTGTGCCATGTAGTTTTTAAGAGCATCAGCTTCTGTATAATAGGGAACTTCTTGCTGTCAGTATTTCCTACTGGCAAAGAACAATTACAAATGGGAATATTTTTTTAAAAGATATTGGGAAGAAAATGGGCATGGCTTTGAGGTTGGGAGGAACCCTATGGCAGCATCTTGTTAAAAGCACAGAATTGTGTGAGGTGTTTCTGTATCTCATCAGGCACTGGGGAAATGTCCCTGTGAGAGCCAGCCATTTCTACCTCCCTCTGGTATTTCATCCTACCTGTTCTCAGAGAGTTCTGGGGTGGGAGGTCTCTGATGGCTTTAAGGGGGATTTTCCTGGTAAAAGTAATTCAACAGCTCCAAAAACTCTTGCAGGGCTGGTCATCTTCCACATATGCTTCAGACAGTCATAAATGCATTTCTTGACATTGTGGGCTGGTTACTACAAATGAAAATCTCAGTTATATGCAGAGATCTAATACTCAGCCTAGAAATTTCCAGAGGAAATGAATATATCCGACATGACCACCCACAGATGTGCATATGGACACACACATTTGCATTTTCTGCTTTTGTGTGGCTGAAACACCCAAAATGTGTTTGAGCACTTTCAGTAACCAAATCAAAACCACCCCAAATGTATTTCAGTAGTTTCAGTAACCAAATCTGAGACAAAAGGGTTGTCAGTTGTGCTGTGAGAGCAGGGGGAGTTTGCCAAGTGGAAAGTCCCTCTGGGATTATGGATGGTTTGGATGGTTCCCTTGCACCTGATTGGTATGGATGCATTATGGATGGTTCCCTTGCACCTGGTTTCCACTGATAAGGGACAGGAATAATAAATCCCTCTAAGATTGCTTTTCCCTGGCCAGGAATTCATGTAGGTGAGAGGCTGCAAGCCTGATCTCTCATGCACTTGCTGAGAATAGTGAGCTTCAGTGGGGAAGAGGGAAACTGGAGTGGAATGATGATTTTAAGAAAACCCAGCCCAATCCTTCTGCAGGAGGAGTCAGCTGAATTAGAGCAACGTGTTCCTTTCAGTAGTTTGAGTCCCACAAGCTCCATAACTCTGGCTGAGAAGGAATTCAGACTGGTTTCCCCTTGGTGTGGGACCATCAGCTCCTCCTGCTCCAAACACATTTGGAAACTGATTTGGTCTTATTGTTCCTTTTCTGCTGAGGGTCTGGCTGATGCCTCATGCTGCTCTGCAGCCTTGCCCCCAACATCTGGGTCTGATGGAGATGGGGGGTGTGAGGCACCTCCAAAGGTGGAAAAAAGTCCTTTTTGGGGTTTAGAAGTGTTCAATCTGTGTAGGCACTTCAGCAGATCTTCTGGGCTCCCATGTACCTGATTATGTCAGTTAATTTGCTTATTTGGCTTCCTGGAATGGCTTTCAGCAGCTGCTTCACCACAGCATTCTTGTGCTCTGTGCCTGACCTCTCTGTTCTCCTTTCTCTTCTTCCATGGAAATGGCAATAAAAGGGGCAGCTTAAAATTGTGGGGGTTTTGTGTTTTTTTTTCCCTACAGGTTTTTATAAGAGTTGTTTCCTACTGGAAACCTATAAAAATTAATGGAAAGGCATTGATGAATACAATGGATAATTAACCTGGCTGAGTTCTAAAGGATTTTTTACTTGAGGATAGGGTACCCCAGCAGGCACATTTTCCTTGTCCTTTGTAGTTTATTCATCTGTCTGTTGTCTGTCTTTTGTCTGCAAGGTGCTTTTTGGTAAGAGATCAGTCTTGCAAAGGTGAAATAATTTCCATTCTTCAAAATCTGAAAGTTCAAAGCATTGCTGTGAAATCCTTTCAAATGGATTTCTACTGAATGAAAAGCCCTGTTGGGAAAAAAAATCATAAGGCAGCAGAAGATACTGGCAATAGACAACTGAGCTGATGTAAGAACTCAGTTATTCATGGTGAAGCATCACACTCTGTGCAGGGGGTGAGGTGAAACAAGTTCCCTCTCCAAAGGGGAGCTGGAGAATAAAGCAGAGAAGCAGCTGGAGGAGTTTTTGGTGGAGCTGCCTTTGGGGATGATTCTCTGATGTCTGCCCCTTTTTTCCTGGGCTCCTTGAATGCAGGCTCTGACCTAACCAGGAACTGCTGGTTGGAAAGTGATTATTTCTTTTATCTTTTTCTCCTTCCTCACCCTTTTCCCAGCAGACAGCATTTTCTTCTTCCAAAAAAACACAAGGAGAAACCACAGTTTTTTCAACCAAGTGCAGCATTTTTGTGGAGAGAGAAAAAAGGAGTAGATTCAAGTCCAGCTTCCTTGCAGAAGGTAATTTTGCTAAAAAAAGGGGGCAACTTTATACTCATTGTGAGAAATGAAGGCTCTTCTATTGAGCTAAAGCCTGGTGTCTAATTCTGGACAAAAATCTCAGAATGGGAGGGAAATTGTGACTAAGCAGGGACAGTGACATGAGGGCTCTGTAAGGCTCCTTGTTCTGACTCTTCTTTTCAAAGTGTGCTCTGACATTGGCTGTCACCTGCCAAAGTCTTTCAGATGAAGAATTCCTTTTTCCCCCTACAATGAAGACAGCCCCTGCCTCTCACTTTAGCTCTGATTTAGGTGTGTTTTGTTCATAGTTAGCTTTAACCACAATGAACAATTCTGTTGAGTTCTGCTGCTTCTCATCCTGACTCTGCTTTCCAATTTTCAATGTGTGCCCTTGTCCCAAAGGCCAGTCTGTGCCTATCCATGGAAAATTATGTTTTTCTCCACTTTCAGGTCCCTGTGTCTCATGCATGAGAACTTTTCACATTCATTTCAGAGTCCTTGTGAATCTTGGGAAAGTGTGGAAACCTTTGAAGCTTCTGGTAAGGTCTTGTCCCATCACAGATGTGATGGAGAGATGAAACCTTTCTCCAGGTCAGTGGTTTCAGTGGGAGTGGGAGCAACACAAATGCAGCAGAAATCCCAATAAATGATTCTTTAATAACTGAAAGGGAGGGCTTGATTTCTCCCTCTGCATTATGAGGAATAATGAGGAATATTTCAGTGTGAAAGCTGCCTTGGAGCCTGTGAGTTTTTGGTCCTAGGGGGGCAATGGGAGCATTCAACTCTGTCCAAAAGTTTTTGGAAAATCCACAGGAAAAGTGCAGCTATTTCACATGTCATTTCCCAATTTCCATATTTCTCATTTCTGCCTGATTAAGATTTCCCCCAAAATGTGAAAATTGCTGTTGATTTTTCCAGCTGGGGATGGTAAATCATTTATTTGAAGCTGGACTGTCTTGCTTGCCTATTTGAGCAGTTTGTCTTTTAGGGAATTGCTGTGGTCCTTATCTTATTTCAACACCCTGGCTCAGTGCCATATCCACCTTGTGGGAATTGAGGAACTCCCTCCTTGTGTCTGCTACAGCTCTTTGGCATTTCCTAGAAGTGGAAGCCTCCTTTGAAATTTTGCTGGAGAGATCAGTCCTGGGACTTTCAATGGCAACAGAGGGGCCCGAATTCCTTTTGGTGTTATGGTCTCACCTGAGCTTGGTATCACTTCTTAGGGGCCAGGATGGCTTTGTACCAATTCACTGGATCAGAAAATAAGGGAGTGAGAGTCTAACAGCATCCAGTTCTCAGCTTGGCAGACGTGGAGGTCCTTCAGATGCCTCTGCAATGTCATAGTGAAGAGAGGGGCATTGATGGAACATGCAGGGATCTTCAGTGCCATGAGCTCTCTGGAGGCAGCAGCTGCTGCCTGGAGTCTTTCTCAAAGCTCTGGAGTCTGGCAGTGATGCTCCTGTGCTGCCACAGCCCTCAGCTGGCCTCTCCTGTGTCTCTTTTATCCCAGCTTCCAGCAATGCATGTGGTTCACTTCATCTTTCAGATAGCATTGATTTCAGAGGAGTGTTTCTTATTTCAGACTTTTCCCTTTCTATGTGATAAGGAAACCTATTTTTTTTTTTTTTTGCTTACAAGATTATGTAGCTTACATTCTTTGGAGGATAATTTCACTAATTCTCCTTGGGTATGCTGACAGCACAATTATCATCTCACTTGACAGCTGTTTCCTTGAATTTTAAACATCCAAAACACATCCAAGGGCACTGGAGGAATTCAGTAGTATTGCTGTCTGTTGCTTAAAAGTGTTCAGCTTTTTTGGAAGGGGAAAGGATTTCTGCAATCCCAGGGAAGACATTCCACAGCTGTAGGTGGCAGCTCTCTGATGAGAAGGGATTTGGGAAATATTATCAGATTTATGAATGAAAACTACAAGCAGTGAATTACCAGAAAGAGCAACAAAGAGCAAAGGAGATAAAACAGAAAAATAAGGATTATTTTGCTTTGACTTTTCTTCACAGGACGAGCTGGTCCTGCCATGCACTGAGCATCTCCAGTGTGATGTGGTAAAAGGAGCTGAAGTATAATCAGGCCCCGTGGGTGATCACACAGCTGCCCCCAGTGACATTGATGCCTGCTGGACTTGAACCCCATAGCAAATCCTTGACATCAGAACGGCAACATGAATGAGGAACTTGTCAGTGTGAGATGCAGTAAATGAAACCTGATTTTTTGACAACCCAAACTCAAACGTGGTATTTTGGAGCTGTTGGTGTTGTAACTGTGTGCATTCATGGGATGGGGCTGAACCCCTGACAGCAGGCAGAAAACAGGGGGTGAGACTTCAGCATCTCCAAAGAGCTGTTTCTCTACCACCCACCAGCTCTTTTCTTCTCCCTCTTGCTAAGATCTGTAGTTTGTTCAGCAAAATGGGGGTGGGGGCAAAAAGGGCCAAAACTTTCAGAAGGAGCCATAGACACAAATGTCATTATGCTTCACTCATTTGGGTGTGCCTGAGATGGGAAACATTGAAGACCTTTAACCTCAGGATGGTTTTTACAAGCCAAACAAATGAAATCAACCATGAGAGTATTTACAAGTAAAAAGCACTGGGAATCACTAAACAGGTATAAAGAACTTGATGCCTTCTCGTGAAGTGTATCTTATCATTTTTAATGCAGAAAACATTAATCTTTCCTCCCTGAAGGCCAAGAAGCTTCAGGGAGAAAAGGTTGGGATGTCTCCACTGCTGCTTGTGGTTCCCCATTCTGCATGGAAGAGTTTTTTTTGTGGTACCTGTAGCACCTTCCCTATTAACTGATGAAACACAAGATAAGGGAACAAATGTTAATGAGATAATTGCATTTACTCCAGGCCTGAGGTCTGCCTCCCTGTTGCCTTGGAGACAACACAGCCATTTCCTGGCGGGATGTGAATGGGATTTGTCTGAAAAGTGCACTCGAGTTTGTTCTGCACCTTTCCAGGAGCTTGGGCATCTTCTGGCTTAGGATCAGAGCAGGGGCTCACTCTGCTCCTTCCCACATCATAAATATGGACATGTTTGCCAATAACTGAATTTTCTGTTCATGTTTGACTAAAAGCTGAGGCAAAAAGCTCAGGTTTATGGTACCTACTTAATAGGAGAGATGGTTTAAGCTGAAAAAGCCTTTTTACTGGCACTGCTTGCAGATGGGTGCTGAGGACAGAGCCTACCTTGGTGCAGAGCACTCAAACCAGAAACCACCTTGTGCCCTGACCAGGCTGCTGGGATCCTGCAGCCCTTCCTGGGGGGGTCAGCAGCTGCAGCAATTAACATTTGAGCACTGGGAATTCTGGCTATTCTCTGTGCTGCTGTGAGAAGGATGACTGTGTGCAATGACAGACTCTGGCTTTCTGTGCATTCTGTTTGAGCACTCCTGCAGAACACACTGCTGGGCAGCCCCAGGACTCAAGGACTAGAAAAGATTCATGCATGTGAGCTTTCTAACTAGTATTCACCAAAATTGGCAACAGTCTCCCATCATTACCTAAAATTAATATAATTTGTTCCTCATTCCCACTGCCAAGGAAGGAACTGATCAGCCCTTCTGATTGCCAGTCCCTCATTTGGCTTCCCCCCTTTTCTGATCAAGTGAAACTGCCAAGATCCAGCACCTTCCTGTTGGAACCCTGAGAATTTCAGACTTTCTGTGCTGCCAGGCACTGACCCCCAAGAGAACACTGCATTGACCTGAGGCCCTGGAGAAGCTTCCA
>JAYDZK010000057.1:8583096-8602350 GCA_034509185.1 Euphonia xanthogaster | reverse complement strand
CCACAATCCCAGTTCTGTCATTCCATTCTGGAAGCTTCTCCAGGGCCTCAGGTCAATGCAGTGTTCTCTTAGGGGTCAGTGCCTGGCAGCACAGAAAGTCTGAAATTCCCATGACCAGGGCTCCAACAATTGATGGTACCTGAAATGTTGGCAAATAGCTCTGGTCTGCAGCCAGAGCCTGTCTGTGGCAGCTCTGGCAGCAATCCAGTCCCCTGGGACTGAATTCAGACCTGTAGGCATGATCCCTTTTCCCTTCAGGAATTCTCTCTTCCCAGCTCTCAGTGTCTCACTCCATTCCTGGAGGCATCACCTGCCCAGCAAAGCAAACTGGCACTGTGGGGACCTCACTTCTGGGAACACCTCCCTGAACCAGGTGCTCTGAGTCCCTGGTTTGCTGTTTATCTGTTGGGTGATTTTTTCCTGGCAGCTGGATGGGCTCTGTGCCCACTCTGCTGTGTTGGGCTGGGCTCTGTCCAGCTGTTTTTCTCTCTGAAGCAGAGATGAGACCCTGACCAAGTGAGGTTTTGTCTGGCTCTTATAAGGAAAATATCTCTGCACTGATCCATATCCAAGGGAATGTGGACACATGACAAAAGTTTGTGCTCTCCAGGCTCCTACTAGCAAAGAAAGAAGGAAAAAAAAATGGGACTTAAAAATTCTCCCACTATAATTTTCTGCTTTAGGGAATTAACAGCTGTTGGACCTTGCTGTTGCTCAGGGCAATTCATGAAGAATTGTTGCCTGACAAAAGTTTTAAGCTTCTGGGTTGCTCAGCTCCCCCAGATCCTGTCTCTGTGTCCATGTTTTGGAAACTACAACTGCTTTGAACAGCCAAGATTTTTATGTGTGCTCACACTCTGAGGGTGAAGCATTTTGTCTTTCCCTTCTGGAGGTGTTGCCCTGCTTGCCCAGGAGCTGGGAAGGCAGGAGATCTGAGGGCTGTGGTTCTGCAGGTGGGGCCAGCTGCTGACAGTGCCCTGGAGGGCAGCCCTGGGCGCTTCCCAAAGGCTTTTCCAGGGTGTCAGAGCAGGTGGCAATGCCAGAGGGCAGGCAGGGTATGACACTAAGGGATGTGCATCCTCTTTGCCTCACAGCAAGCAGTCCAGGAGTCAAATTTCCTCATCTTTTTCAACAGCCTTTCAAAAGAGAGTCATTTTAACTTGCATCAGTCCAACAGCAGCACCTCATGGGCCTTCTCATGAGGTAATGAGAGGTAAATTTGGTAATGAGGTAAATTTGTCCTCTCCAAAAAGGCCACCCTGCATTGCTCTTTCCTCACAGGTGCCTTGCAGACCTGTCAGCTCTGGTCCCAGCTGCTGGGCTTTGAGTTTATTGTTCTGTTGGGAATGACCAGGGAAGGGGAAGATGGGCTTTGCCTTAGTTTATTTTTTTCTGTTTTCCCCCAGTTTCTCATGACACTTGGGCTGGCAGAGCACGGGGAGAGGGGAGCATCATGTGTGGCAGCTGCTCCTGCTGCTGAGGTGGCTGCAAGGCTGGCTCAGGAGCCAGGCACAGGTGAGGATGCTCAGACTCCCTCCTTTCCAATTTCACACTTCATTTGAATGCACAGACAGCAGAGGAGATTACTGCAAAGCCAGCCCTCATCTCTCCTGACTGCAGGATGGAAATGGAAATCTCTGAACCCTGAACTGGCTCACTGAAACCTCCTCAGGGTGAAGGACCTGGAAGTATTCCCTGTTCTGCCTCTTCTGGGAAATCTCTTGAATAGGGGATGTCTCTTTTACTTGGAAAAGACAAAGACTGTTGAATATTAGGCTGGGGGTTTAGCTGCAGCTGTGCCTTAAATGATTTTGGGAATAAGAGCTGCACACTTCTTCTCTGCCCTCCTTTTGCTCTCAGAACCACTCTTAAAGGTGCAAAATTTATTTCTGGGCTAAACAGGATGGGGATATGAGCATCATAAAGTCACCCCAGGACAACAGTTTAGAGTGAGATTCTGCAGTCTGAGCAGGTGGAGGGAGGGTGGAGCGTGGCCATGTCCCTTGAGGGGATCAGGGAAGCCTCCCTGTGTTTATCCTGCCTGTGGAGCAGACTGGGAGGAGAGCTGGGAGCTGCTGGTACACACTGCAGGGAGGAGAAGGCAAGGGATGGGGAAATATGAACAGACTGTGTTAGCTGATAAATGGATGAGTAGGTGACAGTTTAAAGGTCCCTGGGACATTCCTGCCCCCAGAGCACTGCCCAGAGGAGGCTGAAGGGACCAAGGGGAGCTGTGCCAATGGCTGGGCTTGATTCACAGCAGCAGCTGTGTGCCTTGGTGCTCCCACTGCAGCAGACCTGCTGTGTGGGGTTTCCTGTCAGATTAAGCCTTTTTCTGACCCAGACATGGGACAACTGAGAGGTGTTTTAAAAACTTTCATTCCATTTTCAGTCTCGTGAGAAGGGTGAGACAATACAAATGTTATAATTCACACCTCTACAATCAGAAGCCAACTGTTTCCTCATTACAACACACTCTAAGAGTTTCTTGGCCTAGCAGCTTTTGCCACACCATGCTGTAAATGCCTTAAAGCCAATCATCTGAAATTACCCCTCATGGGTCCTACTGCAATGCATCTTTCATAGCTCTATTTCTCCAAAGTCTCCAGTCTTGTTTGCAAGGCCATCCTCTGAAATTTGTTCCTAGCTCCATTTCTCTCTCAGCAATGTCTGTCCTATTCCAGGGCATTTCCCAGTCAACACTTATCTCAAGGTTTGCATACAGATGCCCACTGCCCGAGCCTTCTGTCAGGCTCTGAGAATCCTCTGCAAGTCCATTTCCCACATTTGCTCACCCAGGAGGCTTTGTCTTGGCCAGAGGTGCCTGCCAGGTCCTTGCAGGTGTGTCAGGTGCTGTGTCCTGGCTCCCCAGCAGCCGGGCTGAGCAGGGACTGGGAGCTCCTCAGCTCTGCAGGCAGCAGCTGAGCTGGGATGCTTCACTCTGTCAGTAACTTCTGGAGAAGCTGCTGCATTTTCCTACTGCGGATCCCAGGAGTGTTTTGGATCAGGGAGTGCTCCTGGCTGGGAGGAACCACAGGGCTGCAAATGAGTCCCCCTGCCCCGTGTCACACCACAGGTCACTGCCCTGCCCTGGAAGTGCCATCCCAAGAGGAGCAGCAGTGCCCAGAGCCAGTCCTGGCACTGGGTGTAACATCTGTGATTGCTCCTTTCTCATGGCTCCAAAAGGGTTTGGAGATATCTGGAGCTCATCTCTGGCTCTGAATCTTGGCACATTTGACTGCATGATTCCCTTCCTAAACTGGAAAACCTGAATCCAGCAGGACAGAGGAGTGTGGTGGGGAGAGGAATGTGGGGGTTTTGGGGTTTGTTTGATGGGCTGGGAATTTTTGTTTGGTGTTTTCTCCCCCAGGCTTTTCTGTGTTATCAGCACATGGCCAGCAGTGGTACTTGCTTGAGCAGCTATAATTTCCTCATTCCTTCCAGTGTAAACCTGCCCAGCATCTCAATGCTGCCATTCAATGTTTCCTCTGAAGTATGAGAGGCAGCAGCAGTGAAAAAATCATCCTTTATATTGGAGGACCTGCTAGTCAGGATTATGGGATAATCAATTCTTTATTTATCTCTGCCACCTCTTCCAAGGTCAGGATTTACACTAAAATGTTTTTTTTTAATTTTTTTTCCCCTTCTTTGGTAGATTTGTCTCTGCTTTAAAAAGCCTTGAGAGCATGTTATAGCCACTTTCACTTTGGAAGGTGCTGAATTTGAAGCAGCAGACTGAAGGTACCAAGATATCAATCCCATTTCCATGCAGTTATGCACTGGTTGGCAGTAACCTCAAGAAATGCAAACCAGGCTTTTTTTTAATACTTGTGAGGATCAAGAGGCAAAGATGCTCTGCTGCCAGCCTAGAGCCATCCCCCAGTGCAGTGGTTTTGGTTTGTCCATTTGAGATTTTGTTAATTTGGGGATTTTTTGGTTAATGTATTAATGAGTGTGGTGGGTTTAGTGTTGGTTAATTATTAGTGTATTCACTTCTTGTTGTGAGGTAGGATTAGAAGAAAGGTAAAGTAGGTTTAAAATTTAAAAAAGGTATAAAGAAAAATTTATTAATAGTAATCAAGAGAAGGAGTAATAAGAATTAGAATAAAACCTTTAGAATACTTCTTTTCTCCTTATAACTTTTTAAAAAATTATAATGTAAAGAAACAAAACTTAAAGTTTTAGTTAGTTTACTACTTTTAGAATAGGTTTTTTTTAGTTTCTTTAGGGAGAGAAGTCTTTCTTGTTAATGTTATAGAGACTTTTCTATAAGGAAAATAGGTTTTTTGTGGGTTTTAATTTTTTTATGGACAGTACTTGTTTGGGGAAATTTGTAATTGTGAATTCTTTTTTCTATAAGTTTGTTTTTATAGTTGTGTTTTTGGGTTATGTTAGTTTACCTGGGCAGCATCCCAGGGAACAGGCTGTGGTACTTCATCTCACCTGGGCAAAGTTTTGTGGGATAAAGGCAAAGACCCCATGGGGCTGTTGGTGCTACAGCCACCCTTGGGGTGCTGCATTGTTGGCCAAGGCTCTGTGGCTTTGACTAGCCAAGGGTTGATCAAAATTGGTCTTCTAGTTTTTGAAGGATTTGCTTTATTTTGATATTTTTAGTGCTTTGCAGTGGCTGCTGATCACTGAGCATTGCTGATCACTAAACCTTTGTAGGTTCTTTGTAGGTCCTGTGTAGGACCCTAAGGGTCCTTTGTAGGTCCTCCTATGTCGTAGTTGAGATGGAGACAATCCAAAGCAGCACACTCCATTTTCAGGAGGCTTCAAACTGTTTTGATTCCAGCATGAATGCTTTTTATATATTCTTACAAAACTCATCAATTTACACTTTGCTCATTGGTCAGGAAAGACAAAGTGCTCACTGAAATGGGCAGTTCAGGTTTCTCTTATTTCTCCTTCTTTCTTTCTTGGTTTCTATGTCAATGACCTTGGTAGGAAATTCTTTCAGGGGTAAACATGGATCCTCTGATCAAACATGGATCCTCTTATCAAACATGGATCTCTTATCAAACATGGATCCTCTTATCAAACATGGATCCTCTTATCAAACATGGATCCTCTTCTCAAACTTCTCTCTGGCTCCCAGAAGTGGCTGTAAAACCTCTTCCACACTCTCAAGGGTCCTTTTTAGGACCCTGGTTCTAAGGTGGGGGATTTGAGGGCTGTAGGGGAAGGGCAGGGCTGTTCCTGCCTCCTGCACATCCATCCCTGGGGCATGGGGTGTGCTGTGCTCCAGCAGGAGGTTTGGGTGCCACAGTTTTGGTTGGATCCAGCTCCCAGCTGAACCTGGTGCTCTGGAATCTCTGGCTGAGTTTCTGTGGGGATTCAGGCTCAGGCACAGGCCGGCAACCCTTGGGTGGTTGGGATTTACCTCAACAGCAACTCTGGGTGCTGTAACAACAATTGTTACCTACAGATGGGATATTAGGAAAAATTCTTCCCTGTAAGGGTGGTGGGGCCCTGGCACAAGTTTCCAGAGAAGCTATGGCTACCCCATCCCTGGAATGCCCAAGGCCAGGCTGGAAGGGGCTTGGAGTCACCTGGGAGAGTGGAAGGTGTTCCTGCCCATGGCTCACTGGATGAGCTTTAAGGTCCCTTCTAATCCAAACCCTTCTGTGATTCTATGATATTCCTAAATAGACAAACCTTTGCCCAGGTGAGATGAAGCACCACAGCCTATTCTCTGGGATACTGCCCAGGTAAATTAACATAACCCATAAGCACAACTGTAAGAAAAACTTAAAATTTTAAAAACTTCACAATCACAAATTTCCTCAAACATCTACTGTTCATAAAAAAATTAAGAGATGAAGATGACTGGATTATTGACTCTGCCAATTTTGGTTTGCTCCATCCAGCAGCCCTACCCTGCTTGAGCTCAGTTTCAGTGCTCCTGGTCTCAGTGGTGCTCTGTTACTCTGACCCTGCCTCTCTTGCAGTCTCTTCTATCAAATAACCCAGCATCCAGGAGGGAGGGGAAATTTTAAAACTGAATTCTCTTATTTTATTTTATTTTTTAATATAGAAAACACTTGTTCAGGAGGGACTGCTTTTTCTCTTGCAGAGGGCTCTGTGCAGTGGTGAAATAAAGCCTCAAATTCAATATTTCCCATGCAACATTGTTCATGTATCCATCTGTTAAAACGGATTTAATTTGATTGACAAAAATTTCTTAACTATTGTTAGACAGTGAGTTGACAATGGCAAATAATCCATACAAAATCCTTGTGGATTAGTTCTGCATTCAGGATGCTGGCACTCTTGGTATTACTATTTTTACTTTTTCTTTTTTATGATGATTTTTCTTGCTGCAGAGGACTCAAGAGGCTGACGTGAATGAGGCACCGAGCTGAACTCGGGAGGTCTGTGTTCAGCTTCCAGCTCCCTTAATCCTTCTGGAAGCCTTATTGAAAAGGATTCAGCTCCTTTAAATTGCCTTTGCAAAAGCTCCAGGTCGAGCTGGAGCCTTGTGAGCTGATGTGCAGAGAGAGGAGAGTTTAACACCTAATTGGGGAAAGTAGGGAGCTCTTGGTTTTAAAAGTGTCAGGCTGCAAATACGTGGCTGGGAGGCAGCCAAACATTCCCTGAGGAATGGATCTCCCTGGGAAAAGGGTCACTCTGGGGTAGTGGCTCACTCCTCAGTCCTGACATAGCTGTTCCCATATCTGCAGCCCCCCAAAAGCTCTGCTTGACCCACATGGTGATGGTTTCTATTTTGGGGGTGTTGCTTGAAGGGGTGGCTGCTTTGTCTGGGGCAGAGTCACTGAGGAACTGGGGAGTGCTTAAATAGGAGTTTGAATTGGGATATTCAGTAGGGAAGTTGCAGCAATAAATAAAATCTTGTGAGAAATTGAGTGATGACCTTCTCAGCAAGAAGAAACCCAATCTGCTCAGCTAATAAACTTTCCAGGTTTGCATTTCCCTTTCCCAGAAAGGTGAGGACTACTTCAATTCCTCCTCCCTGGCAAAGTCCTTGGCTGTTCACTGGGGCTCTGCAGGAGCCTTTTGGGTACTTGGAGGTTCCCCCAGGTGAGGGGAATCCCCAGAGCAGCCCAAGGGGGAAGGAGGAGCACCTCTGCAGCTCTCAGTGTGAACAAGGGACAAAACTTGGAGACAAAGGCTGAGGCTGCAGGGAGCCAAGTGGGCTGTCAGTCTTCCCAAGAGCTGCCAGAGGGGAAGGGAAGGAAGGTCCAGATTGTGGGATGATGCTGTCTGAGGCTCTTCCTGTATCTGCTGGTTCCTGGAGAGAGGAACTGGGTCTCTGCCAGGGTTTGAGTCATGTCCTTATCTGCAGCTCCCTCTGGGCTGCATTCTGCATGTGGGTGAATTCCCAGTGAGATGGAGACACCTGGAATCCTGTTCCCACAGGAGTCATTGGTTCTTGTCACCCATAAGTGCCCTGTGGCCCTGAGGGGGAGGGAAAAGAGCAGGAAGGAAGAGAAGGCGCTGCCTGCAATGTGAATAACTGGAAATGGGGTGGTTTTCCTTAAACACTGTTAAGGCTACAAATAAATCTGTCCTTCCCTTGCCCTCTGCAGAGCAACCAGACCTCCTGCACAAGGCCCAGGGCTGGTGGAACCCTGGTCACTGAGAATTTCAGACTTTCTGTGCTGCCAGGCACTGACCCCCAAGAGAACACTGCATTGACCTGAGGCCGTGGAGAAGCTTCCAGAATGGAATGATAGAACTGGGATTGTGGGGGTGGAGTTTGAATAGAAGTGTGTGATATCACAGGGTGGGAAACTCAGAGTTTAAGGGTTTAGAATATAATAAAGATGGAGGTTTTAGGGCAGAGGCTGGTCCTTCACCTTCTTCTCCATGAGTTTGGGTGGTTTTGTGTAATTGGATAAAAAAGTCCTCATTTGGTTAAAAGTAAAAATAATTGAGGTGTCATTTCTTAATTGGACAGTTTCTCCTTCAAAGGCCTTGTAGAGAGAGAGATGGGGCTCCATTTTTGGTTCGTTAGAGTGAAGAGCAGTAGAACTCAGGATTTGTGAGACTGTAACAGAGATCAGAGCTAATAAACATCTGAGTCCAAACAAGAAATTCCATCTCATGCATTTAATCCTGACCCTGGCAAGAAAAAAAGAAGCAAAGATTCCACACAGGTCCTGTCTCTGGTTTCTGTGGCACTGCAAGAGCACAGGGAGGGCTGAAGGGATGTCCCTAAAGGGCCATGTCTGTCCCTGCTCCTTGTATGGCAGCTCTGGATTTTCTGTTTGCTCCTGCTGCTGGGTTATGATGAGCTGGGCAGTGGGGACAGGTCTTGCATCACTGGTGATGCAACATCCCACTGAGTCATGGCATTAATATTCCAGAGTGAATTAGCACAGGCCAGGAAGAAGTTATATTCAGCACTGATGTTGTAAAGGAAGTGATCTTTTTATCAGAGTGGTGTAAACATCATTTTCACATCCAGGGAACTACTGAAGTATTTCTGTAGGCCTGAAGGGAATGTCTGCTGGAGAATAAAAATACAAAATTAATTGCAAGGCATTTGGGTCTTCTACTGTGAAGTACAGGAATCCTGAGATGTGATTGCAATGATTATGAGTGCAAGTTACTAAAATAGTTTTAATGTAAAAATAAATTGCATTTATCATGGAGGGAACACTACACTTGGCTGGAGGAGATAAAAGTCCATGTTCAACATACATTAACTGCAATTCTTGAAACATTTTTGAGGACCACTCAAGATTTAGAGTGCTTGAAATGCTGCTCCTGCGTTGCAAGTATTTCTAGGAAGGCTTGTGCAGCTCTGAGTTGGTATATGTGTAAAACCCCTGGGTGGTTTGTGCCCCCGACTCACATTTGAGTCATCAACCTGAGCATCTGCTTAAGTTTTGAGGAGAGATCAGATGCACTCTTACCTTTTACAGAAGCCCTTGTGGCCTGATGAAGTGAGGTCATCAGTGAGAAAGTGCTTGATCCTGAGCGGATGTGTTATCCGTGTTATCCTTTTGGATTCATTACTCCATCCTCAGAGCATGTCACCCTATTTTTCCCAGCTGAATGTCCTTCTTATTAAATTTAATCTCCTTAAGATATTTGTTTTGTATTCCTGCCCCTCATAGGGTTGCTGCATTTGTGCCATTTATACTTTTGCTAATTTGCTATCTCTTTTTCCTCAGTCTCTGAATTTGGGATGAAACAAGTCTTTCAAATATTACGTAGTTAAGAAAACGAGCTGGTCTCCACACATTCATCAGTTCTTGTAAAGCCACAGCTTTGCTCCAGAGAACACATTCTGCTGATGAGCAGCTGCCTGTGGCACCCCAGGCGAGGCTGAGCAGGTCTCAGCTGCTGTCACCTCCTCACTGGCTGTGATTCTGATTCCTGAAGGCAATTGAGAGTGTCTGAACACGGGGCTCTGGGATGCACTGCAGGGCACCAGGGATGTCAGAGGGTAAATTGGGGTCTGGAGGCACCCTGAGAGCAGCCAGGTGCCCAGGGCTATGCCAGGCCTGTGCCCTGGGGGACACCCTGCCCTTCCCTGCCTGGCTGGGTCACTGGGACCCGTTGCTGGGGACCCTGATGCCACCAAGCACTGGGACCCAGAGCTAGCAGCAGGTGCTGTGTCACAGTGGGGCCCTTTGTGACACCCCCCTGCAGCAGGTGTGGTGAGCATGGCTGCTGCCCACAGTGCAGGGTGACAGGCAGGAGCCTGGACCTGACACGGAGCCCCCGAGTGCAGCCCATGTCTTGCCCCAGCACCCCTGGCAGCCCTGTGGGGCTGAAGTGTTCTGCCAAGGCTTTCCAAGACACCGCCCCAACACCTGGCCCAGGATCCCCCATAGTGCCTATCCCACAGGATGGAGAAGACACCTCCTGCCACCCCCAGGGAGGCCTGGGAGGGGGACAGCTCTTCCCAGGGGAGCAACTCTTCACAAGTGGTGTCCTTCTACGACACAACCACGATGCAGCCACTGCAGCTTGGTGAGTGAGGGGCCCCTGGGCTGGGCAGGGCTGGGGGCCACCAGCCCAGCCTAGACAATGCCAGGATCATGTTTTCCTGGCATCAGTCCTGGAGGACAGGCAGGATGTCACCTGAAGGCCAGGGTGGCATGGGGCTGGATGCCAGCCCCAGCACAGCCTCTCCCAAGGAAAAAACAGAGCAGAGAGGCTCCAGGGCGTGGGCAGTGAGAAGCGGTGGCACTTTGAACCTTTCCTGACCATATCCCAGCACATTCCTCAGCCCAGGGCACTGGGTCCTTCCCAGCTCCTCTGCCCATCACCTCCAGCCACCAGCTGCTCAGGAAGAAGGCTGTGCCAGGGTGTGGGCACAGGGCTGGCTGCAGGGTAGGTGTCCTTGGCCCTCCCGTGCCCAGGGCCCCTGCAGCCCCCCTGCTCTTCCCCTCTGGCAGATGCCAGCTGGTTGCCTGTATACGAAGAATCAGAGGACGCAGTGGATTTCATCCTGGCCTTTGTCAGCAGCCTTGACAAGGTAACAGAGGCCAGCTGGACACTGGCTGTGCTGGCATTTGCTGGCAGGGGCTGTGCAGTGGTGCTGGCTGGGCAGAGCTGCCTTTCTGTCAGGGCACTGCACTCCCAGAGCTCCAGTCCCACTGGCTGTGTCCATCCTCCCTCACTCCCTGTTTGTGTCTCTTCCAGGACGCCCACAAGTTCACATTTCTGAAGAGCACCTACGTCGTGTGCAAAACTGCCTTGAAACGGGGCTTGACCAAGGGCCTGGATTTATTCTGCCAAACGTGTGAAGTGGTAGAGAATATCAAGGTGAGGGGATGGGCACATCCCATCTGGTGTTTTGGGGATGGGCACAAGCACCCCTGGCACTGGCACCCTGTGTGGACAGTGCTTGGGTGGGTCAGGCACTGGGTGCTGCCAGGTCTCATCCTGGTTGTGCTCTGCAGGACCTCCTGGAAAAGGAGCCAAGGGACCGTCTGTCCTCCCAGATCCGCTATCTGGCCATGATTACCATCGAAGAATTAAGGTGAGCCTCTGCCCCAGAGCTCTGAGGCCATCTGCACAAGGCCTTGGGGGCTGCTCCCAGCACCAGTGCCCAGCTGACCCTCCTCTGTCCTTGCAGCTTGGTGGAGAATGTGCTGGAGGGCAAAACCAAAAGCCTCCTGTCTGCATGTTTCTCAAGTGTCTTCTTGCTTCCTGCAGAAAGGGAAATGCCACACCAGAGCACTTCCCTCTACATCAAGGTAAGTGCTGGCTGAGCTCCAGGAGCCTCCAGTCCCTCTGGGCTGCTCCCTGCTCACCCTGTGCAGCCCCATGACCAGAGATCTGAGGCAGGCTGAGGTCTTGCTGTTGCTTTCCCACCCTGGTGGCTCTGTCCCCAGCAGTTTGTGCATCCCTGTGTCTCTGCTGGGCAGTTCAGGTGTCCTCCTCAGGCACTGAGAGCTCAGATCACTCTCCTGGGCGTGGGGAAAGAACAGCACAGTGACAGGCACTGCTCTCTGCTGTGTTTGCAGACCTTGAAAGCCATGGACACAATGCTGAGGACAATGGTGCTCAGCTTTCCTGCTTCCAGCATCAACAAGGAGCTGCAGGACATCTTTGAGGTGTGGCACAAGCAGAGTGAGCAGGCAGATCATGGTGTGGGGAGGGTGTTCACCTCCCCCGAGGGAGCAGGGGCTGGCACCAGGCTCCTCTGAAGGAGTGGCTGCAGAGGGTGGCCCCTCCCTGGCCAAAAAGTTGTCCTGGGACCTTTGTCCAGGCTTGTGAGAGCCCCCAAGGACAGGCACCCCGCTGCAGGCTTTGTGTGAGGTCAGAGGAAGCCGTGAGGGATGGTACAAGCCTGGCCCAGGAGCAGAGCTGTGCTGGCTCTGGTGCTCACCAGCGGCTTCTCTCACCCCAGATGCTGCTGGAGTACACCAGATCCGGGAGGGAAGTTGTGCGGGAGAGGGCTGTGGGGAGGATTGCTGTCCTGACCAATTTGCTGCCCAGCTATTCCACTCTGAAGGTAGGAGCCATGCACCCTCCAGCCAGCCCATGCCCCCCTCCCTGCCACTCTCCATGCCAGGGCTGCTGCCCAACTGGTTGCTCCAAGAGATGGGGCCAGGGAGCCCCGCAAAGCCCAGATTCACCAGGAATCCTGCCCTGGGCACAGTCCTGGGTACAGGTTGAGCACCAACTTCCTTCTCTTAGCCCTTCTTCTCATGCCTCCTTCGTCCAGCCCTCTGTCAACTTTGGAAGAGACAGTTCTGGACCTGTGTGCCCCGAAGACATCTCATTCCCAGCCATGGGAAGGCTGGTGGGACGTCTCATTCTTTTCCGATATTCCGGGGAACAAACAAGCTATACAGCTTTCCACGCTCTTTTTTCCCTCGCTGAATTCCTCTGTAAGTAAAAAAGCAAGAGCAGCTGTGGCCTTCATCCCTGTGCACACAGACCTCTCTTGACAGACCTGCTTCCTGACCTGCTCTGCCCCTCCCAGCTGCTTCCCATGGCTGAGTGCTCACCTCAACTCCAGGATCTGTTTGTTACTGCTCTCCTTCCCCCCCTTCCTTTCAGGACCTTGAACCCCACTGGCTCGTGGCCTCCACAGCCAAAGCCCAGTTGGCTCCCAGGTCCCAAAGCTGAGTCTTCCCCATCAGAGAAGAGCAAATCCACCACCTGGCTGGTGCCTTTTGCCTAAGCAAGAAGCTATTTCTGATGGCCCCCAGAAATCCTGACTGATTCTGGCTTGCAAGCAGATCTCAGGGTGGTCTGATGACCTTGCTGGCAAAGCAGCTCTGTCTCACTGACTCTTCTGTGTTTGCCCTGCTGTTTAGACAAGTCAAGGCCAAGGGATGGGTCAGACGAATTCTCTTGGGAAGCTGTGACCACCTCCTCACTGTTTTACCTGAGCATTAGAGACTGTACCCAGGTAATGATCCCCCTCCTGGCTGAGACTCTTGTCCGTGGCATCAGCAGGGCACTTGTGTGAGCAAAGGGACCCAGAATCAGTGGGGCCAGTGGGGTCTCACTGCCCTGGAAAGAGGGCTTCTGCCATCCCTGAGAAGGGACAACACATGGGCTGCACTCTGCTGACCTGGCAGCAGCTCCAGCCCCAGCAGGAACTCCAGCAAGCCCCTAGTTCCCATGAGCCCTCCTCCCTGACGTGGAGGGCCCTCTCTCCTCACTGTCTCCCACGCAGGGACTGCAGGCTCTGCTGCCAGCTCTCCTGTGGGCTCTGCTGCCAGCACAGCCAGGAACCTCTACCCAGCCAAGCAGCACCAACAAGGCACTCAGTGGCACGTGTCTTCCTTCCTTCCTTCCTGCTACAGGCCTTTGGAAGATACCTCAACTCCAGTGAGAGGACAGACGTCATCCTCGAGGCCATCGAGGCCATGAGAGATGGCAGCATCCTTGACAAGGACGTGCCCAGCAGCATGCTGGATGTGGTCATGGGAGACATGGACTTCTGGCTGACAGATGTAAGTGCCCTGGAGCTGGATTGCCCTGATCTTCAGCCCTGTCAGGCCTTGTTCCTCCCTCCATCCCTTCCTCACAAACCCAGGTGACTTGGGCACCTGAAGCCATCCAAAGGCAGCAGAGAGGAATGGGAAGAGCAGCTGAGGACATGGCTGCACTCCAGTGGCAGTGCCATCCTCACCTGTATCCTTTCCAGGTGCCCAGGGTAGTGAACTGCATTTTTGAGAACCTGCTAAGCATCACCACAGAGGCAGGCTGTGTGAAAGTGGAGTCACTGTTTCTCCTGATGACCAACGAGCACTCCTCGGCAGCGGTCATCAGCCTGTGTGAGACGGCTCTTCAAGGAGACAGGTACTGGCCCTGGCAGTCTGAGGGGCTTGTGCCACATGGGGACAGGGACCCTGAGACTCTGTGCCTGCCAGATCCAAGGAATGCTGCAGGACATCCCACAGAGCCAGGCTCTCCATCCCACAAACCATTCTGGCTCTCTGCCGGGCTGGCAGCAGCCAGAGCCAGCCAAGCCACTCCAGAGCCAGCTCGGTGCTCCCAGCCCCACAGAGAACTCCCCGCAGCCCTGTCCTGCCTCCTGCAGGGCCCTTGGGGACCCCAGCCTGTGGGGCTGCTCCTGGCCACGGCACTATGGCTGAGACAGCACCTGGCTTCCAGCACTTTGCAGGAGCTGTGTGACACGCTGTCCTCCAAGCCTGACATTCTGGACAAGTTCCTAGCGGAGTTCGCTACCTTGCTCCGGAACCAGTGGTGCAACCCTCCCAGAGAAGGCACCCGCGCCTCTCACAGAGCTGTGAGTTACCAGAAAAGGCCCCAACCCTTTTCTGTGAGCCCTCTGCCAGCACCTCATGGCTGTGTTTGCTCCTCCAGCCATCCTTGGGGCAGGTTGATTTGGAGGAGTTGGGTGATGAGCCCAGCATCTGGAGCAATCAGGGGCATCCCGATGTGATGACGACCTTCCTGATGCTGGAAGTCCTCGTTGGGCTGTCAGAGAGAATTGAGATGGTGAGCAGGGTGGTACTGGGGCAGCCAGGGCCTGGGGCTGAGTGCAAGGCAGTGGCTTGGCCTGGGCTGGGAGTCAGCATGTGGGCTGACTGCCCCAAAAACCCTCCCTGCCATGGTGGTGGGGCCTGGCGTGGCTGCCCTGGGAGGTGTCCAGACACAGCCTTTTCACAAAATGGAAACCCTCTTCTTCATAAAGGGAAAGAAAATTGAAGACTTCCTGCCAAGCATGATGAAGATACTGGAGGTTGGCAGTGAGGATGAGAAGCTGAAGATCATTGAGGTCTTCCGAAATGTCCTGGGTCAGCTGAAGAAGTCAAAGGCCAGCTCCATCGCTGTGGCACTGGCGGGGAGGATCCTGCCCCTCTTTGACTCGGTGAGGCTGACGTGGGAGCCCAGCCCCACAGATGGGCACTGCCCCTCACGAAAGCAGCACCTGGAGCAGGCTCAGCCCTCCAGGAATGGATCCTGGGCTTTGCAGCCCAACGCTGCTGGTGCCCGCTCTGGAATGTGACAATGTGGCATGGCCCTCACCGCAGGCACGAGCAGGGAGCTGCTGCTTCAAGGCTCACCTTTCCTCCCTTGTGGAAACCCAGGGCACTGGGAATGTTTCTCTGTCTGCTCTTGGGTGCCCTGACCCCCAGGGGAGCTCTGACTTTGATCCTCGTTCATGGAGAAAGTTTCCCAGACTTCAAGATAGACTGGAACCCACAACAGTGAAATAGATTATAGAGAGCAGTGTAGGTGTGTGAGAAATTGAGGGTTTGGGATTTTTAGTGTGTTGTGGATGGAAGCAAGATGGAGGGCACAGGGTGTCATTCTGGGCTTCTTCTTCATGCTTCTTCTTCCTCCTTCTCCATGGGTTTGGGTGGCATTTTGTAATTGGGAAGAAAAGTCCCCACTGGGGCCACTTTGGGATCAGTTATTGGGTTAAAAGGGAAAATAATCCAGGTGTCAGCTCTTAACTGGACAGCTTAGTCTTAAAAGACCTTTGTAACCAGAGATTGTTGGCCATTTTGTGCCTTCTAATGAAAAGCTGCCCAACTCACAGTAATGAGGCTGTTTCACTGATGAGAAATAATAAACACCAGAGTCTGAACATGAATTACTGCCTCAAGTGCCTTCAATCCAGACCCAGAGAAGCCAACGACTGGAACCCCACACTCCTTCCTCACAGGACAGCGGGCGGCTGCGAGAGCTCTCCCTCTGGCTCCTCAGAGACCTGCTGAGGTCTGTGGCGAGGAGGGATGAGAAGAAGATGAGGAGGCAGGTGCAGAATGCCCTGATCCCGCTCCTCTTCCGTGTGAACGACCAGGTCCCCAGCGTGGCCAAGGTATGGATTTGAAGGTTGATGTGATATGGGGGGCCTGACACCTCCCAGGGTATTGTATTTGTGGGGTGTCCTGTGGCAGGGAGGAATGATGAGTCTGACTCCATGCTCTCAGAAGGCTCATTTATTATTTTATGATACTATATTATATTAAAGAATGCTATACTAAACTATACTGAAGAATACAGAAAGGATATTTACTGAATGCTAAAAAGATAATAATGAAAACTTGTGGCTTTCCAGAGTCCCAACACAGCCTGGCCCTGATTGGCCAAAGAGTGAAAACAATTCACAGCAGAATGCAATGAAACATCACCTGTGGGTGAACAATCCCAAAACACATCCCACATGAGCAGAACAGGGGAGAAGCAAATGAGATAAAATTGTTTTCCTTTTTATCTGAGGCTTCTCAGCTTCCCAGGAGAAAAATCCCAGGCGAAGGGATTTTTCAGAAAATATGACAGTGACACCAGGGATTTTGGGCACTGGGGCAGGGGCTGCTCGCTTTGGGCAGGGCTCCCCCAGTGCGGCCCCTGGGAAGGGTCTCTGTGGAACCAGCACAAGCAGGGGTGGACAAGGTGCCTCGGCCATTTTCATCACCTGTCCTGCCTGCTCCTGCAGCTTGGCAGCAGCCTGTGGCTACTGAGGCAGCCCTCGAGGCCTGAACATGAGTGCTCCAGGAGCCCAGAGCCTTCCCAGCCTCCCCACAAGTGTCAGGGGCCAGGGCTTCAAGCCTCAGTCAGTCACCCAGGTCTGGCCCCAAGAAACTTAAAGACATTTGGCCTAAAGACAAAGCTTCCTAAGGGTGGGGTCACTGCAGGAATAAAGCCAAGAGGTCTCTTTCCCCAGGCCCTGGTGCCACCTCTGAGCTAATGCTGTTCTGCAGGCTTCCAGGGAAGCCCTTTTTGCTGCTGCAGAGCTTCTCAAATGGAAGCAGCTCAAGCACCTGCTGCAGAAAGAGAGGATGTGGGAGCTTGGAGAATGCTTGGTAAGGACAAGCCCCTGGGCCCAGGCTGGGTGACAGCTGTCCCTGCCCTGTGTCTGTCCCCATGAGAGCCCAGGGGAGCAGAGGCTGCTCTGAGTGCTGCTCACAGGGCTGGGCAGGACCTGGAGGATCTTGCTCCCGTCCTTGGGAACAGAGCCCCAGAGGCTCCTCTCCCCTTGGGAGGGCTCAGCAGTGAGGGGTGCTGGCACGAGGGGCTGCTCCAGCCAGCTGGGGGGCTCCGTGACAAGCCTGGTGACATCCCTGGTGCTCCCTGCAGATAATGAAGAGGAGGAGCAGGGCTGAAGAGTTCATGATTCAGAGCCTGCCCTACCTGAGGGACCCTCAGTCCTCCGTGCGCCTGGCGGCCGTCAGGCTCATCGGTGAGTCACAGCCCTGGCCCCTTCTGGGCCAGCCTGGCCATGTCCCTGCCCTGCACTGGCAGCAGCCCTGGCTACCCCACCACCCTGTGCAGAGCCTCAGCCTCCCTCTGCCCCCTGCCACCGGCTGGGCTTGGTGGCCACCTTGCCCAGCGCCCTGCTGGTGGCCCCTGGGTCCCCAAATGCAGCGTGGGAGGGTGGCAGGGCTGGGGGTCACCCTGCTGGGAGCACACTGGGAGCAGGGAGTGACAGAGCTCTGTGCCCAGGGTGCGCCACGAGGCACATGAGGGAGCAGGACATGGAGACTCAGGCTCACATCCTCAGCGGTGAGTGGTCTGTGGGGAATCCGGCGGGGCTCTGCAGACACACGGCTTCATCTTGGCTCTGTTTGTTTGGGTCACAGCCCTTCAGCCCTTGGAGAGAGACAGGGATATCTCAATCAGCTCCCTGGCAGCCCACACGGGCCTGATCCTGAGAGCTCCAAGGGTGCAGAGAAGATCGTGGGTCATTCTACACATGCTGTGCTGCTGGTGCCGGTGAGCTCAGCAGAGCTGCAGCTGTCTGTGGATTAATAAAGCTGGAGAAACACATCCATGGCATCCTTCAGATGTGTAGTGCCCTGCGTGTGCTGAGCAGACTGTGTCCTCCTTGGTCTGTCCCACAGGCAGTGGGATGCTTCCTCCTCACACCCCTGCCATCCCAAATGCCCCACTTGGCCCCAGACTACAGGCACAGGGCCCCAGATTTTGTGCAGAGGGTCTCAAATTGCATCCCTGGTACCCCAAAATGTTCCCATGGACCTTGAATTGTATCTGCAGAGCCCCACAGAGTCCTTGGCAGACTGAATTGTATCTGCAGAGCACCACAGCATCCTTGGCAGACTCCAAATCCCATTCCATGTATTTCAGAATGCCCCACTGAGTGCTGGGGTGCAGCTGTGGGGCCCCAAATGGTCTCTGGCAGCCCCACTAGGTGTGGAATCATGAGGGAATGCTCAGCCCTGAGTGGAGCTCAGCAGGTCCCAGAGCTCCCTGGGGAGTGCCAGGGGCTCAAAGCTGGAAAGGAGTGAAGCACTCTGGTTTAAATGTGGCGTCTCTTCGTCTTCCACCAAAAGAAGCCTCATCCACACACTCTGGGGAAAGCCTCCAGCTCCCCAGCACACACCCTGAACAACGAGCAGGTGATGCCATCCCCAGGAGCTGGGGAAACCAGCAGAGGGTTTTTGAAGAGCCAGAAGGGAGGGGCAGGGGGGCAGCTGGGGGAGAAGCAGCGTGCCCCTGCTCTGGATTTGTTCAGAGGCGCAGAATGTGTGCAGGATGTGGGGTCTGGGGTCTTTTCACCAGTGCTGCTGTCACCAAAACCTCTGAAATTATTCGGGACTGACTCCCTCTACCCCTGTCTTTGTGTTAGAGAGTAAGGCGTTGCTTCATTTTTGGCCAGCAGAGGTGGCTGAAAAATTCTGGCCTCTGCACTGATGCACATACAGAACTTTTACACTGATTTACACATTTTTAGCAAACAAATTAATGTTCATTGGTTCTAAGTCACATCATTCGCTTAATTAATTTGTATTCTGTCCTTTCCTGGTTATTGATGTCTCATTCTTCATGCCACTTTGCAACACATTTTTTCAGCCTTTTATCCTCTTTTCCTTGGATGGGGAGCCTCCAACTTTTCAGGTCTTTATCTCCTCTGTACCTTCTTGTTGATTGTTTTCCCTTGCTGTGCCTCAGCTGTCCTGTAAGTAGTAGAGTTGTCATGCTTTGTCACGTAATATTAAATCTGACTTTAGCTCATACCCTAACCAGTGATTTTTTAAGTGATGTCAAATCTCTCTTTTGTAGCACTCAGGGGAGGGGCAGCACCGTGGGGCAGCTGCTGGGGGGTGGCAGGGGACCCCTCTGCTCCTGGCTGGTCAGCTCAGGACACCCCCCTGGCAGGTCCCCAGCCCCGGGGCCCTGCTCTGTCCCCCGTGTCCCTCTCCTGCAGAGCAGGATGGCCATCAAGTGGCTGGTGCTGGGACTGGCACAGGAGCTTTTTATCCCGGGCTGCTCCAGGAGAGCATGCAAAATCCCATAGAAATAAATATAAATATAAATATAAATATAAATATAAATATAAATATAAATATAAATATAAATATAAATATAAATATA
>JAYDZK010000057.1:8567874-8582996 GCA_034509185.1 Euphonia xanthogaster | reverse complement strand
TTCGCCAGACCCCACCTGGTGGAACAATGCCCTAGAAAGAAACTTACAATTCTTTTTCCCTGGACAAAGGCAAACAAAACCCCTTGACTAATGGTACACACAAATGTTTAACCTGATATGTTTTCCAACAGCAGGAGATTGCTCTCAGGTGGAAGAAGTAATGAAGGAAAAGATCACGGGAATTTTACAGCTCTGAGCCTCCAAACTGGCCACTCCCTGTGAGAGGAGCACACAGCAGGCACTCAGAGCTGTCCCTTGTCATCCCCTCTGGCCCAGGTTATAGATGTCCCTTTCCTGCCCAGTGCCAAATTTCTGCAGTGACAGCTGAGGGATCAGGCACGTGGTGTCTGCTGGAATCTGGCTGGGATCAAAGTGCCCTGGAGGAAGCACAAAACCCCCACAGTGTCAGTGTCCACTGGGCAAGGATGTCCAGTGTGGCCTCCTGTGGCACCAGTGATTCCCTGCAAGGCTTCCCTGTTTCCCTGGGGTCAGGGTGGAAACACCATCCTCACTCCTTACAGAATGCCTTTGGCAGACTCAGGGCGCTCAGCCAGAGGCTCCAGGTCAGACTGGCTTTTCCCTTGTGTGCCTGTGCCTTGGGATTTTCAAAAGCCCAGGGCTCAGCCTTGCTCTGGGCTGTGCCATCTCCTGGGTGCCATAAATGCCATTAAATAGAAGAGAAGCACATTTGGGAAGAGGCTGGGGCTGCTCCTGCTCCCAGGGGATGCTGCAGGGCCAGCAGGATCACCATGTCCTCCCTGGGTGGCTTTCCCAAGGAGCAGGAAGAGACTTTGGCTCTTGTTCCTGCTGCTGCTGAGAGATCAGATCTCCTCACACAGCTGCTTTGGATAATCCCTCTGATGCTTCCTCCTACCTGCAGCTGGCTTTTAATGAGCCCAGGCAACAGCAAACTGCATAATGAGGGATAAAGTCTAATGGAGGTTGATCTTTACTCTGCCAGGCTCTGTTCTGTGGCTGTGAACCCCATGCCAGGCTCTGCCTTGCTCTGCCTCATCTGCTTGTCCTTGTGGATGGGATGAGAGGAGCTGCTGCCTCGGGAGGGCCCGTGGCACTGCTGAGCAGCTTAAGGCAGATTAGGATCCTAACTCCTCAGAGAGTGATCCTCTGATCTCCTTCCCTCCCTGGCAGTCAGCTCTGCAGCCCCACAGCTCAGCTCCCTGCCTCGGGTGGAGGTGACAGCAGAGGGGGAGCTGGGAAAGCCACGGCTGGAGAGGCACCACGGAGGGAGGGTTGGGGTTGTGGGCCACGGTGGTGGCAGACACAACCTTCCCTGAGAGGGTCTTGTGCCAATGGGCAGGAGCCATGGGAGCACCAGGACAGACAGACATACACACAGTCACGTACACCAGGACACACAGAGACAGACACAGACAAACAGACACACAGACAGACAAACAGACACACCAGGACACACAGACAGACAGACACACACACACGCAGAGCAGCTCAGCAGAGAAGGCACAGGAGAGTCCAGGCATGGAGTTCCAACAGGTTTTATTTCACACTGAAGGGGTCCAGGAACCAAAGGCTAGGACAAAGGAGGCTCCAGGGTATAAATCAGGGATGAGGGGGCGGAGCAGAGCATCAGGGATCCAATGGTCTGAGGGCTCAGGGGCGGGGCACATGACAGGAGCCAATAGGGAGTGCCAGGGTGGATGGGCGGGGTTACACAAACCAATGGGAAAGCAGGGATGGGAGAACTCTCTAGAATGTGAACATAGGGGTAAAAGGGGTGGGGAAGGCCAATGGGGAGGGCAGAACTGGGACAAATTAACACAGTGCTGCAGAGCACCATGGGAAGCCCCTTTCCTCTTCCCATGAAGAGTGTCCGGAGCCTGCAGTGCATCTCTCCAGGGGATTCCCACTGCCCTTTCCTGGGTCGGCTCACTGGCCTCCACAAGTCTGTCACTGTCATACTCTCTGAAAAATCCCTTTGCCAGGATTTCTTCTCCTGGGAAGCTGAGAAGCCTCAGAGAAAAATGAAAACAGTAATTATCTGATTTGCTTCTCCTGTGTTTTGCTGTTCTGGAATGTGGTTTGGACATTGTTTACCAACTGGTCATTGTTTCATTGGTTTCATGTGAATTGTTTGAACTTAATGACCAATCACAGCCAGCTGTGTCGAGGCTCTGGTGAGAGTCACGAGTTTTTCATTGGTATCTTGTTAAGCCTTCTGTAAGTATCCTTTCTCTATTCTACAGAATAGTTTTAGTATAGCATTCTTTTATATAATAAAATAAAATAAAATAATAAATTAGCCTTCTGAGAACATGGAGTCAGATTCATCATTTCTTTCCTCTCACCAGGGCCCCTGAAAATACCACACCCTGTCCCATATCTTTCTGTTGGCATCTGTGCCCTGTTTGGGCAGTGGCCTGATCAGTGAAACTTGATTTGTTTGCCTGCAAAAGTGTCTTTTATTTCAATGGCACTTTAAAGTTGAGCCTTGTCCACCATGCCCTGAACCAAGAACAGAATGACTTGTGTAAAGCTCTTACGCTGGACAGGTTTATTCTCCTGAATATTTTCACCAGAACAATTTAATAAGTTTATTTTTTTTAAGCATTACTGTTTTTTCAGGCCCACCACAAGCAGAACAGGAAGGAAGCTTCCAGAAGAGCTGTTCCTAAGACAATCAGGCCTCCAAGAGCAGCCCACAAACACATCTGTCAGTGGCTTTGGAGCAGATGCTGGGCTGCTACATGGAGCAGGCTGATGGCTGAGTATGCTGTGAGTATGCTGTTTACACACAGTAGTAGCATTACCTACAAACCTTGTTTCCACCTTCAAGAGGAGGATTTGTTACCCTTGTTATGCCACAGGTTGCAGGGATGGAAGGCACAAGTTGCTGGCTGGAGTTTGGATTGCATGGACACAGGGAAGCTGCAAAGAGCCTGGTGTGTAACCCTCTGGTCTGTGAAACACCTCAGTGAGTGCAGAGGGGAATGCAAGGCTGGGGAGGGGGGGAAAGGGCTGCAAACCAGCAGCTGGAGGAAGGAAATCCATCTGTGGCATGACCTGGGAGCACAGCTTCTCTGTGTTCCCTCCTGGAGAAGGAGGGAGAGCCCAGGCTGAGGCTGGCTCTGCTCTGTGCTCAGTGTTGGATGCTGTGGTACTCACATGCCCTCTGAACAGAGAGAAGCTGTGAGAGAAGCAGAGAAGAAGGGAAAACAATTCTTATCTCTGCTTGCTGCTCCTGTTGTTTTACACATGTGGGATGTGTTGGAAGATTATTTACCTGAAGGAATTTGGTAACTGGATACTGCTAAGGACTGTTTTGTTTCCTTGGCCAGTCACAAAAAGCTGTGTCCTGACTGTCGGCAGACAATCACGAGTTTTCTTTAGTGTTCTTTAGTATTCTTTGTAATATAGCTATAGTATAATATAGTAGAATGAAGTATAAAATTATATACTATATATTTATAGTATAATATAATATAATGAAGTAATTAATTAGCCTTCTGATATCACGGAGTTCTGTGCATCATTCTTCCCAGACGTCAGGCATCGTAGCGTCGAGAGGATGCTGGGCACTAAAGTGGCCCAGAAGCACTGCAGGGACAGGGGTGAGGCTGGGAGGTGGGAGATGAGCTCAGGGACAGCCTTCAGGTGGGTGTGTAGCAGACAGCTGCCAGTGCAGAGACACTTGGTGTTAGTCCAATTAATACCCCAAATTAGTGTGTGCATTTACTGGAAATGCAGCACAGCATGCAAGCTGCAGAAGTGCGAGGGCAGTACATGACTGGAGCCAGAAAAAGCCTTAATGGACAACTTCTGTGATTTCTTTTGTATTGACACTTCTCACCTGCTGAGTATTTAGCCTCTCTCCCTGAGGAAATGTGTGGTTTCCCTGGGGCCCACAGGCTCTGGCTCTGGAAGGATTGGTTCCTCATCTGAAGGATTGGTTCCTCAACTGTTCAGAAAACAGTTGTCCCTTTGTACTGCTTTTGGTTTCTTTTAAGTAAGTTGTAGAGATTTCAGGGTTGCTAGATATAGAAACAAAAGACTGACCAAAGTAATTTTTAATTTGCACAGTTCTGTAAATAACGTGATCCTGTGCTAGGACTGGGTCTGCTACTGTGACACGGAGACCAGTAGGAGCTTTCTCCCAAACCCTGCATGAAAACACCATTTCACCAAAATCCTTTTCATATTTTGGACCCTTTTGAAAAAAGGATAAAAGGAATCGATCCCTTGCAAGCATATTTGTGGAAAAGGAATAAAGAAACATCTTGTTTCCAGGTGTTTTCATCTATAAAATGGTCACCTATCCCTGCTTCCAAACATTCCCACAGTGGGGAAATTTTCAGCGTCTGGATTTGTGTAAATGAAGGCATAAGCAGAGTGAGAATGATCTGCTGCCCTTCTGGAGTGAGGTAGAAAGAGGTCATGCTGCAAAAGAGGAAAGGACAGCTCTACCAGGGAATAAACTTTGGAGTAGCTGGTTTGGATCTGAGGTGGAAGTGGCTGCTGTGTATCTTAAATATTTAACCCTGAGACTGTAAATCCATGATCTGGATGCTGGAGAACCAGCCTGGCACAACCCCCTGAGTTTTCCAGCAAGATGATCTGTGTTTCTCTGGCAGCAATAGTGGTGCTGCTGGAATAAATGGTTTGTGGCCTGGGAGATGCTGCCTGACTTCGGGAAGGAGCTGGAGCAGCCCTAATGGCTTGGGTGAGGAAAAAAAGGAGTGGGAGAGTTTGAAAGTGAGTTTCTAGTGATGGTTGAAGTCCAAAGCCACAGCTTTGCTCCTGCTCTGCCTCAATTAGGTGTTTGGACCTGGGACATGAGCATGTTAAGATTCTTAGGCTCTGGGCTGTCTCTACAAAGAATACAAATGGTCCTGTCTGGGGACTTGGTCAGAGCAGCTCTGAAGTCTCAGGGGTGGGAGGTTTTATTTGAGTCCTTCAGCTAACTTGTTTCTCAGCCTTGGAAATGTTGCTGCTTCTGTTTCTATTAAAGAAAATTCTCTTGTGACAAAAGGGCACTTAGTTCCTGGGAAGGAAACACAAGCTTTGCTTTTCCTTTCTCTAAACCAATCAATTTACAGACTCCCTCTGTGGGAATGTCAGGAATTGTACAGACACCCCAAGTTCTTGATGAATGTTGATGTTGTTTTTGTGAGTTATATTATCTTACTCTGCAGGAAACAGACATTTGTCTATTTAATTTTGTTCTAGAAAAAAACAAATAAGTGAGAAAACAGAGACAGCAAAATGTGGGTCCTGTTTTTCCCTGCTAGATGGACTTACCTGCTTTGCTTTTCCTTTCCCTGTTGTCACCTCATGTTACCAACCAGCAGGACAAATCTGACTGGGGTCTCACACTTGGTGAGTAAATTTTTCCTGTGGGCTGGCTGGGGGTGAGGGCACCCAAAAGCTGCAGACGGCCACGGGCATTCTGCTGGTCCTGCAGGAGAGTCTGCTCCACACTGGTGACAATGGCACCTCCTGGTGCCAATCTGGGCTCAGGAGAAGCATTGTTTCCTGCCAGGATGAGAAACACAGACCCCCAGGCTGTGATGCTTGGGCTCTGAAGGCATTGGAAGGCTGCAGATGGTCCTCATTTGCTAAGATCTGGAAATATCTGGGTTTATTCTCTTGCCAGCCCCTGGGGATATACATGTCCTGACCCTCTGCACAAGGCTGTGTGACCAATAAATGAACTCTGTGAGGTGGCAGAGCACCAGGCATGCATTTGGCAGGCAGGGGGTGCCCAGCAGCTCTGCCATGGCCCCTCTGCCACCCCAGGGAGCCTCATGCCCTGTCTGTGCCAGCTGTGACAAAGGGCCCAGCCATGCCAGTGGGCACATGCCCAGACACAGAGCTGTGCTCTGAGTTTGCTCCAGTTTATTGTTTTCTATGAGAAAGGAGAGCACATTTTAATCTTTAAAAAAAACCCCAAGCCAAATCCCACACTAATGGAGACTGATGCTTTGCCCTCCAGGCTTTTCCAGGCTTGCAGGGAAGCAGCTGGCAGAGAGAAACACCAAAAAATAACCTGCAAGTGGGGACAAACACAGAGTTCTCAAAGGATCTCCTGTGTACCTGCTGCTAGCACGACTCTAAATTGGACAGAGATGGGTGGACTGTAAGATGGGTAAGAAAGTGGTTGGATGGTCACTTCCTCAGGGCCATGGTCAATGGGTCGGAGTGCTGATGGACAGCAGTGGCCAGTGGTGTCCCTCAGAGGGCAGGGTTGGGACCAGAGCCATTTCATATCTTCATTCAAGACATGGATGAAGGGACTGAGTGCACCCCTCACAGGTTTGCAGGGGACACCAAGCTGAGGGTGCAGAGCCAGCCCTGAAGGATGGGGACATCCAGAGGGACCTGGACAAGCTCCAGAAGTGGCCCATGGGAATCTCATGAGGTTTAACAGGACAAGTTCTGGTGCTGCACCTGGGTTGGGGCAACCCCCAGGATCAATCCAGGCTGGGGATGAGCAGAGGACCAGCCCTGGAAGAGGACCTGGGGGTGCTGGGGGTGAGATCTGGACCTGCCCCAGCCCCGAACCCCCCCTGCTTCTGTGAGGGCTGCAGGAAAGGGATTGGGATTCTGCCCCTGTGCCTCACTCAGGTCAGACCCCACCTGCAGAGCTGCCCCAGCCCTGGGACCCAGCAGAGAAAGAATCTGGAGCTGCTGGAGAGAACCCAGAGAGGCACCAGGATCATCAGCTGGATGGAGCAGCTCTGCTGGGAGAGCTGGGATTGTGCAGCCTGGAGAAGAGAAAGCTTTGGGGTGACCAAATTGCTTTTAGAAGGTGACCTTTCAGCTTTAAACAGCTTCAGTGCATGTGCTGTTAGGGTTGGTAAGGAGTTTTTCTCTTAGAGCAGGAGCTCATTTTAACATAGCTAAAACAAGCTAAAACATAACTAAACATAGTTTTAAAATAATAAACAAAATACTTGAAGCAGAAATCTTTGGAGGATATATTGATTCTGCAGCAGGATGATAATTGTAGATTATTTTGCACTCCCTGAAAATAAACATCCGTGTAGAGCTTTTGTCTGCCTATGAGTGAGCACAACAGAAGGAAATGGAAGTTTAACAAGTGTGAGTTAAATGGCTGGAGATTGAGGAGACAAAGTGAATACCCTAAACACGTATGAGAGGAACCTGAAACAGCCCTGGGTGAGAGCAGGGCTTCTCCCTCAGCCGTCCTTGGGGCTTCATCCTGCACAGTAACCTTTTCCCTTCACTCCTCTCATCTATGGGCTCAGGCTCTGGGAGGCCACTGGGAGCAGATCCAGATCTGGAACTTTCACCCCAGTTTCTCAACCTGTAGTGGAAGGGTGAAAGGTCCAGGTTTTTACGGGAAATCAGCCTCATTCCCTGACATAATAGAACAAAAGCAAAGCATCCCTTGGGGATTCAGGGAGCTGCATTCTCTTGCAATTTTAGAGATCTTATCACATCAAGTCAAAAATGTTTTCTCACTATTTTGTGTCAACATGTTTGATTTATCTCTGCTTTTACTATTTTAACATTAATGGCATCAACAAGCTGGTGTTGATGCTGAGGTTATGTTGTCTATCTATCTATCTATCTATCTATCTATCTATCTATCTATCTAATCTTGTCATCTATTCCATGGGTTTCCTATTTCAGTGCTAGAACAACAATCATCTTCCTCAGCAGGGACCAGAGCTCTCCCAGGTGAAGCTACTTGCCTGAAAACAGGCATTGAACATTTTGGAGCTGATGGGGTTTTTTGCTGCTCCATTTTTACTTTTTTATTCTCCCAGTCCAGGGAAATTTTAAATTTTAATTTTTATAATTTTTAATATTTATAATTTTAAAATTATTTTTAATTATTGTTTTTTAATAAAGATTGAAATCTTTCAGCAAAAGAAAACTATGATATTTCTTTGTTGCAATGGGCAGTTTGAGCTGTTGTAGAACAGTTCTGTGGCCATCTACAGTCACATGTAACTTGCTCAAGAGCCAGGCTGGTGGCTGAGACCGAGTGCTTTTTGCCCTCGGAGCTTTAATTCTTTGCAGCTGTGCTCCAGTTTGTGGTGCTCACCTCTGGATTGGTTCTCAGCAATTGTAAAGGGATGATTTCCTGATCTCCTGAAGCAGTGCTTGCTGCCACCATCCATCCCTCCTGGTCTTCACGAGCTTGGTTACCTTTACAAGGGACAGTAGGTGAGAAAAAATACTCCCCTATAAAAATACTCCTGGGTGGAGTAGGGGAGTATTTAGCATGGAAAAGGATGAGAATGTCTTGTTATGAAATTATTTCCTAGATCTTTCCTTCCTTGGAGAATCTGTGTAAAAGCAGATCTTGTTTGGGAATGTGTGCAGCAAATCAGAGTAGTGCAAATGGAAGGGATGGTGTAAAGAGACCCTGAGGAGCACTGAGCACGGTCTGATAGAAAAACTCATAACCTTTCTGGGAATTAATCTAAAGGAATTAATCTAAAGGAACGGAGCATAGTCTGATATAAAAACTCATAACCTTTCTGGGAATTAATCTAAAGGACTTGTGGGGTGTGAGGGCCTGATGCAGCTCCTGGCTGAATGTCTCTTGCCAGTGTTTTGCTGCAGTTTTGTGTTACAAGTTCTGATGATTTGGATTTGCACTGGTGTTGTGTTGAAATAAATATACTCTGCATGCGATTTGGATGTTTCACAAATATTTTTAATTTAGCAATTATTTTTACATGGAAAAGTCCAAATACAGTGCCTCTTGGCTAACCCCATTCTGTTCCATCCACAATCCTTCAGAAACTCAGAGCTGTTTGGATTCAGCACCTGCTGCCTCACCTGTTTCATCCACTGTCCCTCATGCTCTTCTAAGCAGAAAAAGGAACCAAGTTAAAACTCCAGGCCCACTTGTGCTTATCTCAGAGACAAAGAACATCTTGATATGACACTTGTGGAGGGCAAAGCAGCTCTGCTGACCTGGGCTGCATCCCAGCATCCCATCTCTAAGGGTGACAGCAGCTGGTGTTCCTTGGGATGGACCTGCTGAGCAGGAAGGTGCTGGAGACTCCCTGAGCTGGAGCTCACATCAGAGCCCAAGTGCTGAAGAGCCCTGCTTGCTGCACCTTCCTCCCATGGATCTGTCTAATCCCAGATGTGCTGAGGGTTTCTGGGCTGGCACCTTGTCCTGCAGCAAAGGGCCCTTCTCTCAATGATTCTGAGCACAGACCACAATGATGGCTTTTGTGAACCCACTTACTTGTCCTGCAAGGACAGGGGAGGTGACATTCCTTGTTTCTCAGGGTCATTTACATCTTCATGGCCACCTCTTGCACAGCTTTGTTGTCTCCTGTTGTCCGTGCTCCTGCAGCCCATATTTCTCACATCGCCCATTCCCACATTTGTGTATTTTTCAGATCTAGTTTATATTATTGGAATATGAGCTAATTGGATGTGGGTGTGCTGTGGCTTTAGTTGTTCTGATCTGAGTTTCCTTCCTAACACTTTTTGATGTTTTCCCTTGATAGGGCAAGAGGAAATGGCCTCAAGCTCTGCCAGGTTATGTTTTATTTGGATGTCTGGAAGAATTTAATCATTGAAAGCATTGTCAGAATTTAATCATTGAAACCACTGCCATTGGGAGGTGGTGGAGTCCCACCCCTGGAGGTGTCCAAGGAATTGCTGTGGGATCAGTGACAAGGTGGGCATTGGGCACAGGTTGGACTCAATGATCCAGGTCTTTTCCAACTGAAATGATTTTGTGATTCCATGATAACTGTGCTGAGCTGCTTTTGGCACATGTGCCACAGTCCTGATGTCTCTGTCTTGAAGAGCTGATTGTGAGTTCACTGCTGTGGTGGTCAGACACTGAGCTGATTGACCACACTTCCCCTATTCACTTCCCTTAAGGCAAAACTCCCTTCCTGCTTCTGCCTTCACATTTGGATAACGAACTTACTGCCATGTTAATAGAAGGAAAAGCTCCAGTAAAGATTGCTGTATTTCTATGTCTGTTTCTAAAGGGGAATGAAAATGTGAAAGGCTTCATTTGTCCCCCAATTTAGTCTGTACAGTCCCTGCTGGATAAGCATTCTTGGGGAATAACAAAGCTGTGAGTTGCCAGAGCTGTAGTGCCTGAAGTCATTCTCTCTGAAACAGATCTTTTCTGTATTGCACAACTCACAAGGCTTCAACTGCAAAATGTTAGCAGTAACGAGAAATATCTATGGTGCATCAATAAATGAGCATTCTGTGGGACTGGCCTGTGGCCTGTCAGCATCTGGCTGTGCCTCATGGAAGAAAAACACCTCTAGAGAAGACTGAAAGTCAGTGTTGGAGGAAATGGTCCTCAGAGAGCACCAGTTACACCAAATGGAGTTGGAAAATTTAATAAAACTGTGCCAAAGGGAAGAGTCAGATTTTTGTATGAAAGAGTCAGTTTAGAACCACTAGAATTTGTTTGGATAAATAGCTCCAAGTCATCTTTGTGTTGGGTGGGAAAGGGAAGAAGCTATGCTCAGATAAGGAAGTCCTTGCTTGGAAACCAAAAAAACCCCACTGATGTTTCAGAAATTATGTTGCCATCTGCAAGATCCTTTTACATCACAAGTTGAAATTGCTCCATAGCTGGGATGGAGACCTCCACAGCAGTGTGATCCAGATGGGAGGGCCAGGGGTGAGCAAAGCAGAGAGGGAAACACAGAGCTGCAAAGAGAATTTCCTCTTGGTTTTATTGCCTTGCCTCAAGCAGTGGAACTGATGAGCCTCGCTGCAGAGTGTCTGTAGGGGGACTGCACTGCAGAGAACTCACAAAATCTCTGTATTGTTGGGTGTTCCCCACCTGACCCCCATCTGCAACAGCCACCAAACCTTGGGCTGCAGTGAGGTTAATGCCTTCTATCTCCTCAGTGTGCAGGAAATTCAATAAAGTCACAGGCCTCCTCCTTTTGGAGAAGGAAAAAGGGTTCCAAATCTCCAGATTCATGGTCCCGTGCAATCTGTACAGTAGGGGAGCACAAGACAGGCCCAGTGATGTCAAGGGGTCAGATGCCGATAGCATCAAAGCCCATTTAACCTTTGGAACTCCCACAGGAAAAGTGAAACCCTGGCTCTTCCTTTCCAGCTGGAAGCATTGTCTCAGGCCAGTATGAAAGCCCCCTGTTTCACAGAGCTCTCAAGTGACTTGGAAAGTAGATGTGAATTCCCTGATCTCTCGTGCCAGGACTGAAATAATTTCCTCTGGGAACAACATCCACATCATGAGTCCACCTTCTTATAAACGGCTGAATTAAGGGAAGAAGAGTTGCATGCAAAGCCTGAATCATACGAGGAGGAATACTGAAGGAGGTATTTTCACTGTCAATTTCTTTTCCCTCTACCCTGACCACCTGTGTGTCTTCTTCTCTGGTTTTGCACAGAGCAGCATGTGAGCAGTCTGTTTCAGCCTCAGGAGATCTTGCAAACTTCTCCTCTGCTGTCTGTGATGCTATCATTGCCTTCTACTGCTCCTGCTTAATTTTGCAGACTTTAATTCCCACTGGCAGGTTTGCTTGGTGCTGCTGAGCAGCACACTTGGCTTTTTGCTGGCCTGCAGCAGGACACCTGCAAGGGAGCAGGGGTGTCAAAACTCCTGGGTTTTGTGTTGGGAGAAATGGTTTAACAACTTGTTTCACACTGAGCGCCTGGGGGTGTGGCTCTGAGCTGTTGCTGGCAGGTCTGTAGTGCTGGGACTAGGACTGAATATCAGGGACAGCAGGGTTAAAAGTCTGCATGGGGTCTGAGCTGGTTTTCCTGGTTTGCTGTTTGAGCAGTGCTGCCTCCCCTCAGCAAGCAATCTGCTCCCTAGATTGTACCAGATGTGCCTGGGAAAGATGTCTCCTACCATGTTTTGTTGCCTTTTGGATTTTGTTTTTCTCTGGGCAACACCTGGATTTAAATTCCTCAGAGGGCATATGAGCTGCCCTGAGATACCAAGGAAAACATCAGGAAAGTCACTCATTGCCTTTTGATTTTCCAGTTGTGCTCTTTGCTTTAGGGCTATGACACAACTGTTTGTGTCTGCAACAGTGGAAATGCTCTGCAATTCCTTTGGTTCCCTTTTGAGACAGGAATGCCCCAATCCATAGAATCTGCATCCTACAGATGGACACATGAATGTGAACACGTTGCTTGGCTTCTAGAAAGAAGGTGGCTGGGGAGGCAGTGAAGTACCTGTCAGGCACACTGACCTAGGAGCAGGTTGGAGCACTTAGTAACTATCCTGGTGGCAGCTTTCCCCTCCGAATCCCAAAGCTGGTTTTGCCTTAGCAAAGGATAAACTGGAATGCAGGAAAGGCAGGATGCTCCAGATCCCACTGAGTGACCATCTGGGAGCTGGGATGTGCTGCTGGATGACCTCGGCTTTTAGGCTTGCAGGTCTCTTGGGTGTTGCAGACTCACAGAAAGGATATACAACCAGAGGCAAATACACAAATTTCCCAGCCTACCAACCTTCACTGTCCAATACATGGTCCCAAGGGAACTTGTAGCTGGGTTACTTCCAGGGTCTGGACTGGTGGAAGGGAATAAGACTAAAACATGTGGCCTGGGAGCCAGCAGAGCTGTTTCTGCTCTTCCTCTTCCGAGTCACGTTCTTTGTCTAATGAAAGACAGATGGGAAAAGCTTGACAGCTCAAAGCTGATTTTGCTCTGCTTGAGTATTTCTCCTTGCTCCTTCTCCCCATCCCGCTGCCGCAGGCTTGCTGTGTTTGCTTGGCCTCTGGCAGGGCAGGGATGTGAAGAAAAGCAGTGATTTTTGGGTGGCAGGAGGTGAGTGAATGCCTTTGTGCTGGGGTTGAAAGGACTGCAGCACTGTTTTCTCAGACCTGTGAATCTTTTGGTGAGATCCAGTCTCCTACAGGAGCCAGATGATGGGGTTCTAGAAACAAATCTAAGGTTGGGGTATCAGTCATTCAGAGCTGCCCCATCCTGTGTCACATGGTAGAGGCCTCTGCTTTGGAGAGCTGAAAGGATTTGCTCCTTGCTGTTTCTCCCATGCAGCTGCTTGTAACTCTCTTCAAGCTGGAAGTGCTTTTGATTATGGTCCCAAATGTGCAACCCCAACTTTCCCAGAGATTGAAAAATTACCTCTAGGCCATTTTTTGTGTGAGAAATCACTACGTCAGCAGTTTTTATGAGCTGGGGCAGGTCATGGCAGCAAGACACTTGTATTTGGATCTTTCCTGTATCAGCTGGCTGGGGTTCAGCTTTGTTGTGGTTGCATCTATCACATCCAGACAGGGGACAGTGGTAAAGCAAAGAGAATGACACATTCTCTGCACTAAACCTTGTCTATGCAGTTCAGAATACAATAGATGAAGGAGGATGAGGCTGGTTGCAAATATTCCTCAGTAGTGACTTTTCCAAGGAGTGCTCAAATTAGGTTATTGACAATCACAGGCTCTAAGGAAAAGTAGAGAGATTGAATTTTCTTCTTGTCAGAGGGAGCAGACTCATAGAAGTAGGAACAAGGCTGGACTTGGAAATAAAATCACAGAACTGAGTGGGCAGGGTGTGTTGGAAAGGGATGATGGCCAAGACACAGCTCCTGGTGCTGGGCACGAGGAGAGAGCTGTGTCCTTGCAATCAGATGATGTGGCAATGGCCCAGGCTGTAAATCTCCCCTGCAGCCATAAACTCAAAGATAAACTTGTGCTTATGTTGCAACAGAGAGCAAACACTGAGAAGAAAAACAACTGGAGTGAGTGAAGAGGAAGAGAAAATTGTTTTTTTCTGGAGCTCCTTGGCCCCAGGGGAGTCAGAGGGCTGGGCTGGGACCCCCCAGTGGTGCCATTTATCAGCAGCTTGGTGCCACCTCTGCCTGGCATGGTGTCACTTCTGGCCCTGGCCTTGGACTTGTGATTCCAATGAGCCCGTGGGTAGGCTGCCTCTCTGTCTGTGTGTCTGTCCATGAGTCTGTCTGACTGCACTGCAGGATGGCTGCTTTAGGCTCTGGGCATAAACCCTTGTGGGCATGCTGGCTGTAGGGCAAATCTGCAAGTAGGAGTAGATTATCCCAAAGGGCATTAGGCCCCCTCTACACATCCCTGTGTCTTAGGACAAGTTGGCCAGGGAAATATCAAATTTATTTAAGATGATTTTGCAAGAAGCTCTGTGTCTGCTTTTACGGGCTGCTCAGAGGACTCTTTTTAAAGTCTTAAGATCACACACACAGAATTCACAGAATCACTGGGTTGGAAGAGACCTTCAAGAATTCACAGAATTCACAGAATGACCAGGTTGTCAGAGACCTTCAAGATCATTGAGTTCAACCCAGCCCCAACACCTCAACTAAACCCTGGCACCCAGTGCCACATCCAGGTTTTGTTAAACCAAGGGATGGGGGCTCCACCACCTCCCTGGGCACTTTATCACCCTTTCTGTAAAAAAATTTTCCCCATATCCAGCCCTTGGTGCAGCTTAAGACTGTAGATGATTAGTTAATGCATGACAAGGCATGTCATTGTGTAGTTACAAAGAAGTCAGAGTGCTGGCAGCTGAAAAATTCAATACAACACCAATTTTTCAGCTGAGGAGGTGTTTTATACCCACTGTATATCCCACTATGCCACTGGGATGTTAAACCACAGCTTTTTAAGGGTTAGGGGAAAGGGCAGGGAAATGATCTATTCAAACTTGTAAATTCATGTCACCACTGAAGAACATTTTTAAGAACATCAAGCTGTTACCTTAAAGGAAACTTAGAGAAGGGTTAGACATTTGTCTGTCAGTCAGAAACCCTGGGTACCACGTCTGCCACACAGTGGGGATCCCTGGCAGGGGGGCTGGGGGAGGATGCAGTGTGCTCTGCCTATCCATGAGATGCTGCAGAGAATTTCAGGCTTTCTGTGCTGCCAGGCACTGACCCCCAAAAGAACACTGCATTGACCTGAGGCCATGGAGAAGCTTCCAAAATGGAATGACAGAACTGGGATTGTGGGTGTGGAATTTGAATAGAAGTGTGTGATATCACAGGGTGGAAAACTTGGAGTTTAAATGTTTAGAATATGGTAATATATATAGAGCAATATGGAGGTTTTAGGGCAGAGGCTGGTCCTTCTTCGCCTTCTTCTTCTCCTTCTTCTCCATGGGTTTGGGTGATTTTGTGTAATTGGATAAAAAAGTCCTCATTG
>JAYDZK010000057.1:8541236-8560398 GCA_034509185.1 Euphonia xanthogaster | reverse complement strand
TCTCCAAAGTGACTGCAAATTAAGCCTTCCCCACAGGACCCTCTCTTCCTAGAGAAGCCCTTTGGGGGGGGGGTTCTCTCCCAAATTTGCCCTGAACCAGGACAGGGTGCCACATAAATATTTTAGAAATGATGATGTCGTGTTCCACCAAGCTGGTTCTGACCATAGGACTCACAGACTAAATTCCTTCTGAAGCTCTAGAGCCCGGGGGATGTGGCTGGAAGAGGGAAGAGGGGTGAAAAAATGCAGTGTTTACAGCTGGGTTTTGTGTCCAGTCCCTGACTGTGCTTAATGGTTGTCTGGAGAGGGGATGTTAACCCTGTTAGAGGATGTTAACATGTGAGCCCTGGGGCAGCAGCTTTGCTCTGCTGGCTCCTGGGGGTGTTGGGGGGACTCTGCTTTGGTCACTTCGGGGGTCCCCACTGAACTGTGCCAGAGGCAAAAACCTGAGGACACACACTGGAGAGGCAGTGACCTGGTTTGACTCGTGCTGGAGTAGGAGGAAACATCAGGGTTTCCTGATGGAAAAACAAAAGGAGGGTCAGAGTATGCCAGGTCATCAGATTTTAACTCTGAGAGGGAACTTTTGCTCTGCTGAAAGTGATGTTATTGCATTGGAGCCTGAATTTCGTCCTTCTCTTGGCAAACACTGGAGTTATTTATTGACATTTGTTTGTTGTGATGCTGTGGGGAGAAGGAAAAGCCTGAGAGTTTCAGGTAGTGATGTTCCCTCAAAGAGATCCTTTCAAAAGCAAAACCAAAGGACCTTGTTAGGGCTCTGCAGATTTCCTGTCAAATCCTTTCTCCTGCTGGTGATCTCAGGTGGGTCAGGTCTGCCCTGGGGGGGAGCTGGGTGTGAGTGGCTGGTGTTTACTGAAGGAACTCCATCTCTTTCTGTTTGTTCCTTTATTCACCTACTGCTTGCTCCTGATCTCTTTTAGGGTCTGGCTTTACTTTCTTACAGCTCTGTAGAAAACCTCAGAAGCTCTGATTAGTGAAAGTTTGTATTACTTTCAAAAGAAAGGGAAACAGGCAAAAAAAAACTGGATGGAAAATATTTTGTCTGTCCAAAGAATGTGTTTCACTTTAGATTTGAGTGTTATATTGAAGTAAGCTTAAAACTAATGGCAGGAGCTGGCCAAGACAGCTGGAGAGATTTTAGGACAGATCAGTTGGAGCAAACAGAGATTTGGTGGGTGGTGTTTTGGCTGTTGAAACTGAAGAGAAGAGGGGGAGAAGGAGGGAATGTCACCAGAGAGAAGAGGAAGGGACATGTCCTTGACTGGAATGAGGAGAGGGGCAAGACACAAGAGAGGACCAAATAAATGAGGATACAAGATACAGACCTCACACTGAAAACTACTGGGGAAAACCCAAATCTTAACCTCTGGGCAAATAACTCTGCCAGATGTGTTGCAGCTGTTCTGTGCAGCAAACATGCCCTGGGGTATAAATCCTCTGGAGACATTTAAAAGACAAGCAGAGGTGGCACTTAGGGACACGATCTAAGTGATTTGGCAGTGCCCTGTTAACAGCTGGACTCGAGGGTCTTTTCCAAACCTATGATTCTGTGATCCCAAGATTGATGTCAATCCCTTGGAACTCTGCTCATCTGCAGGGTAGGAGGGTCAGGCATTGTTAACTGTGCTTTGCAAAGCAGGAAATGGGATAAAGGGATGTGTGAAGTATGAAGGATCAGAAAAAAAGAATTAAAAAGACAGGAAGAATTTTTTATGGATGGGAAGAGGAAGATGAATTTTTTATGTAAGAGAAGAGATTGTTGTTAATACTTGGTGGGGCCAGAGGAAATCCTTGCAGGACTGTCCAGGTGAGCAGGAGCTCTGTGCATGAAGTGCAAAGGTGGTGGTGGAAGAGGATGGATCAGTCCTTGGAGGGTGCAGTGCCAGGGGTCCATCTCTGTTCAGCATTCCCTGGATTTGCATCCTGCTCAGGGTTATTGGGAGCCTGAGGTGTCCCAGGTTTTATTCCACAGGAAATTTTGTAGCTGTCTTAAGGACGAGGGCAGCACCTGCTGGAAGCTGGAAGGACATGTCCTTGGGTTGTGTTTCTCCTGACACACCTGTTTCCAGGAAATGGGGTAGAACTCTCACCACAGACCATAAGAGATAAGCTTTTATTAACTTCTGTTGAATGTATAATTAGGAACTAGCATATAACTAATTTGGAAATTTCCACAAGGTTCTTCTCAGGTAGTGGCAGCAAAAAAGTTGTTTTAATGAAAGCTTTAGATGAAAAGCTCCCAGGAACAAAGCAGTTTATGTTTTCCAGAGCTAGTCTGGTGAGGAAAGTTAGGTGAGTTTTCTATACTTGTTTTCTTATTTGGCAAGTATTTTACTAAAACATACATCATGAAGTCATGTTATTTAAATGAAAACTAACTTCTGACTAAATCCAAGGATGTTTTGAAAAGAAATACCAAGTTATTGTTTGTTTGTTCATTTGACTTGAACAAATATTTCAAATGTCAGATCTCCTAAATTTAAAATATAATTCGATGTGACAAGAAATATTTAATCTCAGGCCAAGTGAAACATTCATTCAGCATAATCCATCTTCTGTAGTTATCTGGTGGGTTTTGGAAAACTTGAGCAAACTTTGGAACTTGGAAACCCAATTTTGGAAAATCTGGCAGCAAATCAAGCTGTTATTTGCTGCCCCTGCTGAGGGGTGTGTGCAGGGTCACTGCCTGGAGGAGGATGTGGACACGGAGCCTCCTGCCCAGCAGGCTCAGGAGGGATTTCCCTCTCCCTGCAGAAGGACCTCGTGTCTCCTGCTGCTGTGGATGAGCCAGAGCTGGGAAGGGCTGTGGCTCTGGCCCTTGAGGAGTGCAGCAGCAGCTGCGGGAGCAGTGTGAGGGTTCCTCTGCCTTGCTCTCATCCCGTGACCTGGGCTGGAAGCTGCTGCCTGGCATTCGGTCTGCGAGTTGTTACCTTTTTTCTGGACAAAGAGAGCAGAGACACTGGGTGCTAAGCACTGCCTTTAATTCCCCACAGGGAGAAGACTGAGGGAGGAGCCTGCCCTGGCCCTGTGGAGGACCTGGGAGAGCTCCAGCCCTGCTGGAGCTGAGCCCCCGGGCAGCCCCATGGACTCTCCCCACCTCCTGCACTTGGGTTTCCTGCTCCTGGCTCTTGCTGCTCCCCATCCAAGTGAGTCTCTGTGTTTGACCTCAGTGCTTTCCCCTGCTCTTCCATAGCTCAAAACCACTGAACTGTTAGGATAAATTCAGCTGTGCCCAGTTAAAACCAAGACCACAAAACCTCTAAGGTGAGAAGAGAAATTAAAGACTTGAAGGGTGATGTGTTTGACCTGTCCCAATCCCTTCTTTTGGGAGGGGTGACTGTTTGGGTCTGTCTGATGTCAGATGAGGTGAGTCCTCTCCCAGAGGACTGCCTCTTTCCTGGGAGGGTCTGAGGGAGGAAACCTGGGACACTGCACCCAGGGTGGGCAGTGTGGCAGCTCAGCTCTGAGCTTCAGTGGTCCTGGGATCTGGCAGTGTGTTGGAGGGATACCTGGTGGGATTGTGTCAAGGAGTTTGGGAAGGAAAGAGGACAAGGACAGAGGAGCTCAGAAGAGAAACGTCTTTCAACTCACCTCCCATGCTGCCAGCTTCCCAGTTAAAAAACAGTGGAAGTAGTGGGGGAATTCCATCATGTTTCTACCCCAAAAGTTGTCCTGGGAACTGGCCCCAGTACTGTATAAAATTTGCCCACTGATAGACAATGGTTCCAAAGCCATGACTAAGCTTGTCCACCAAGACCCATCTTGTTCTCTAACAGTAAACATCCAGGGAGAAAACTGATGGAAATTCTTTGGTTTTTTCTGATTTAGGTATTGCCATGTCCCGTGCTGGCCCTGCTAAGGGGACACAAGGCAGCACAACTATGGCAGTCTACTACTGTAAGGACTATGAAAGCTGCAAATGCAAGAATAAGAACAACAATTTTAAAAACTTTATAAAAATCGCTGAAATACAAAACAAGATAAATACTATTCCAAATGTAACAGTTGAGTTGGTGACCAACATATCACACATCACTGTTTGCTTTGAGCAAGGAAATTCCTGTCTTGAAGGAATTTATGGCATCTCCTCGAATGAAACTTATCCACCAAAACTCTGGTGTGGCATCCTGAATTCTGGAGGTATGCTTGCTGGGAACCTGGTTATTAGTTGATGGAAAACATATTTCTGGGAGGAAACTGAACTGTTCTCTATGTGGGCAGACAGCAAGGCTTATGAATTAATAAACTGGAATGATTGGGTTTCTTCTGTGAGAAAAAGTCATAAAGTAATTCACAAAAGTAAATTCAGTTCTTTCAGGTCAAACACTGCTTAAACTACACTAGGAGAGATTCAGATAAACACATGTTACTGTGATTTATAAAGATACATTTTTATTTTAGGGGTTTTTTTGGCAACAGCAATTCCCATGGTGAAATTCTGTGCCACGTTGCAATGTGTGAATCCCACCTGCTTAAGCCAGAACACACCCAGAGCCAGCTCCAGCCTCAAGAGCTACTCTGTGCTGCTCTTCTGTCCATTTCAATAAACACCCAGGAGCATCTTTCCAGCTTCCTCACAAAACTGCCAAAGTCAGGAATTCAAACACAGTACATGAAGCAAAGGGCTCCACGAGGGCAAAACTTCATGGTGGCTCAGGTTGCAGGGCTTTTATTTAGCCTAACCTAATAGGCTTTTATTTAGCCTAATCATTCCTCCTGTATTTAATTTCTGGCCACCATAAACCATTTCTCTCCTGTATTTATGCTCACCACTGCAGAATATCTGCATGCTGTCACTACAGTGTAAAACTTTGGTGACACTGAAACATTCACAGTGACATCTGGAAATTGCTGTAGACAGGGATGCCTGTATCCCCTCAGAGGGGAAGGGGTGGATGTGTAGGTGAAGGCAGGAGGGAGTTTTCCAGATTCTCTTTGAAGAAGAATAAGCTCTAAAATGGTGCAGTGGGATGAAGAGTTGGTAGGAGATGCACTCCAGGGTCTTAGAGATTTACTCAGCTACTACTAGAGATTTACAACAAGCTACTTGCTTGTTCCTCTTCTTTGGTTCCTGTGGGTAAAAGGCAGCTGCAAAATTTTTAATTGATTTTTATTGCATAAAAGTAATTATAACCCTTTTACAGATGTTTTGTTATTCTCAACTGCAAGTGAAAACTTTCTTACCTTCTTCAAATATTTCCATTCTTGATTCCCAGAACAACTCATCAGCTTTGGTGAGAAGGAATTCTAATGGTAATGGTTGATTTAGACTGCTAGGGAATGTAACATCACCAGCTCGTAGCAATCATAGCAATCTCCAACATTTTGTGCAACATGATCCACTTTTTAAATCTATTAATCTATCAGCATCTTTAGCCCTTCACTGAAGATATTCTACCTGATCCATATTTATAATCAAAACTTTTTTTACCTTTCATCTTTCTCAGGAAATGGAGGAGGTAACATCAGTCCTGAGGACAAGAATGTTTGCTGTGAAGCAGAGGCAGATGCCTGGCACCACAACCCCAAATTGAAGTGCTACATTCAAAAGTCACGTCCAAAACACTCTGCACTGCCACTTGCCCTTGCTGGTGAGGGAATTCTAAATCTCTTCTTGTGTTTGCCTTTTGCTTTGAGAGGGGTTTGTCCAGACAGCTTGATGTGAACAGAGTTTACATGGGCAGGGAGATGTCCATTCATAACTTGAATCCACACGTGCTGCAGCCAGCCAGTCTCAGAGACTTTTCCTTAGCAAATGGACATGGCCAGTCCTGGCCAGAGATGTCCACAGGCTCGGGTTCCTGTAATTACATAGTGACAAACTGTTTTTTAGTAATTAGTAACCTGTAATTACAGGGGTGCTGAGGGAAGGGGGTACATGATGGGTGTGCAACAAGTTCCCAAGGATTGACCTTATCTGTAAGTGCTAAATGAGGACATTTGTCAACTAAAGGTGACATTTATATATTCAAATTTCTTTCATGGTAGAAACCCCTGTCATCTTTCTTAGGTCATGGACAAAAAGGTTTTTAAAAACCAGTCAAAGTGGATTTCCTTATTTGAACACTTCATCAAGGATGGGTCTCACCATTTCTTGTTGGTTATTTCAGATAAGATTAATGTTCAAAAGTATCTGATTGTGGTGGGGTGACAAGAAATTCCTTTGAATTTTGATAAAGTGAGCATTATGCTAGGTACCTTCTGTAAAACATGATGAGCCAGAGGCTCTTTTGATCTCTCATTCATCAGTTCCTTCTCTCTTTATCAGATGGGGCCTGCTCCTTTGTGTGGTGCTCACGAGGCAGCTCATGGCTTAGCACTCCTGCTTGCTTCACTTGGATGCTCTGTTTTCTTCTACTCTGCAGGTAAACATGAATCTCTCACCAGCAAAAAGGACAACCTTGGCATCCTATTGGCATTCCTGTTTGTTGGGGTTTGCACAGGAGGGGGCACCATGTTTTACTTCTTGCGGCTGCGGTGTCGCCAAGGTACAGTCTGACAAGTTGTGTGTTGCCTGTGGATCCCACACCTGGAAGTGGGAAAAGCATAGAGGGTTTTCCTCCTGGATCTCATCTCCATTGTGTTGTTCCTGCAGTTCTTAATGGAGTTCACTGGGCTGACAGCTGGGGTGAGCTCTCCTTCCGTGGCTGCCGTGACAGTGCCCATCCGGTGGCTTTGCTGTGAAAAATAAGCACAGAAGGAATTTCCTCACTGCTTCCTCCTGAAACAAGGAGGAGGCAACTGGCAGGGCCAAGAAATCCCAGGGCTCAGCCTTCCCTCCAGGAGATCCTGCTCCTTGGAGCAGTCCCAGCTGCAGTATTGCTGTGCAGCTTCCCTGGCAGGGATGTGTCCCAGCCAGGAGATCCAGGCATGGGCTGACAGGGTCTTCAGGAGAGGGCTTCCCTCTCCCAGCCCTGCCCACTCCAGAGCCAGCTGTAATTGAAGAACAGGTATTTCCTAAACGCATCCAAGAGGGAAGTTTGTTTTGCAAACCAATATGAAATGGCTCTGTGGACACTTCTTGAACCTGCTGTGATGGCTTTCCCCCTCCATCCTGTGTCCACCTGGCTCCAGGGTTTTTGGCACCCTGTGTATGCCTGAGGCTGGGCCTGCTCTCAGTTACTGAACTAGAGCATCCCCTGATGCTGGTTGTTTCTTTCTGAGAGCCAAAGGATTACATTCCCAAGTCTGAATTTGTTTCAGGAGGAGTTGCACAAGTGCTTGCACAGCCCAGCAAAGGCAGCACAAAACCAGTCTTGCTGTGTTACATCAGTGGATTAATGGATATACCGGTGTGAGGGGTAAAAGATTTTCCAGTAATGACTGCCCTGAGGTGCTGCCCTGGGTGCAATGTCCAGTGATGACTCAGGGCTGTTCTAGAGCCCCTCTAAGGCAGAAGTTGATGGGTCACAGCACCAGGGCAGGGTCACAGCAGAGCCTTGAAGCTGCCCCCTTGGTGGAGCAAGGGGTGGCCTGGTAGCAGATGGGAGAGGGGAGGTGCCTGGAGGACTTCACAAATTCAGTCATTTTGTTTATAATTCTAACTGGAATCTACCAGTTTCTTTGGTGGCCTCACAGATTTTTATTTTTTTTTCAATTCTGCAGCTTCTGGGCAAGACCAACAGGCTTCTGACAGAGAAAAGCTCACACATGCTTGACAACCATCTACAAGGGAGAAAACCTCTCTGCCAGCAGCACCCTCCTCCTCTCTCACAAAGCACAGCAACCAGTTGAACACAGATTGATTTTCCATGGGAAAACTCCTGCCCTTGTATTCCCAAATAATCCTGTTATCACCAAGGTACTTTCACCACATCCACACCTTCCCCAAGCCCTGACTCTTGTCCAGCCCCAGCCCTTTTGAGCAGCACAGGCAGCACCAGGAGCCCCCATCCTCCCCTGGCTTGGCTGCAGACAGAGGCACCCCAGGGTGTGTGGCTGACTCAGCAGCACTGAAACCAGCTGAATTCTCTCTGTGACAAAGTGGGAGCAGCTCTGAAATGCTTCCCATGCCCTCTGCATGGCTGTCACTTGGTAATGCCACAGCAGCACCCAGGTGTCTGTATTGTTGGAATTCTCAGGCCATCTCTGCATCTACCAAAGCTGTCTGCACCACAAGGTGGCTGGGAGGTAGAACTGGAAGAGTTTGGAAGAGATATTTGATTTTGCCCCCACCTGCAGGCTGAGGACGTGTCTGAGTGTTTGTTCCTGTGCAGGGCTGGGTGGGAGGCTATGTCCAGCTCCCTCAGGAATGGCATTGAGCCACAGACGCCTTGGCCTTCCCAGCCTGAACAGAACTCTGGTATCAATCTTCTGAGAAATTAGGCAAGTTTAGACAGCATAGATGAGTACAGCTCCTCGGGAATCCCTTTGGGTACTTGGTAGCCTTAAATCATTCCCCATTCCCACCTGATTTGAATAAATCCTCAGCTTTTGTAGTGGATCTAATTTACTGTTGAGCAAAAATCAGTGGCAGCACAAGGGGAGAAGCAGATCCCTAAGGCAATGGGAATGTTTGTTGAATCACTGCCCTTTAGTCACACAGCTAAACACAAGCACACACACAGTTCTTGGTTCATTTCTGCTTTGATTGACTGAATTTTGTTTGTTGCTTGTTTTTTCCTCAATGTGTCTTAACCATCCGGTCAGTAGCAGAGCGAACCTTGCCAACAAACTCTGTTGTGCTGGTGCTTAATATCAAATCTGGATGTTACTGATCCCCTTGCTGGTGATGTTTTGAGAGATCTACAAAAATTTAAACAGCTGCTTCCCATTTGATCCCTCTGTTCCTTGCTATTCATTGTACAAATGCTTCTTGTTCAGTTTCTTTGGTTTTTGGGGTCACTGGAGGGCTCTAAGGGTCTCATTATACATTTGTATACCTTTGTTTCTCACTGGATTTACACCTTCTGCAATCATCTTTCAGAGAATCTATATTATCCAGTCATTAAATACTTCTTTAAAAAAAAAAAAAAAGTGTATTTTCTTCTATTCTCTGCCACTTTTCCTTACCTTTGCATTCCTGATTTAGATCTGACACCAGCTCCAGTTATCAGGCTGAGTTTACTGCAGCTTGTATTTTGAGAACTAATAGGATTTTCCTGGGAATCTACAGAGAGATTTTTTGTGTGAGTGACAGCAGCCACTTGTTTGCCAAGGCCTTTGAAGCTTGGGAAGGTGCTGAGCTGCTCAGGTCACTGGGCATGAAAGGCACCACAGGTGCCAGACAGCCAAGAAATGACACGTCCAGCATAGGGACACTGAGGTCCAGTCTTACAGAGCAGTTCTGTAGGTGGAGGAGTTGGTTTTGAAACCTTCTTTGATATGATCAGACCAGGAACTCTGATGTTACAACTTCAGTTGCAATTCTTATTTTTGGGTGAAGCAAGTGAACAGCCAAGAGAACATCTATCAGTGCTTGGGAGGGAGACTCCATCACCATAACTTGCCCAATGCTTCAGAAAATGAACATTTAATTGCTGGGAAACTCTTTTTTCTCAGTGGTCCATTTGGCAAAGATGTGGAGCTAGTAAATAACCATCACTGTTTCCATGAAATACTTGGATTCTTGTGCAGTAACTTCAAAGGTTCCTGCTGAGTTCCTCACAGCTGCCAAGGGCCTGCTCTTGCTCAGAGCAGCAAAGATGCAGAAAGCTCTGCCAGCACCAGCACAGGCACTTCCAGTTTCCATAAGGAGATCCCTGAGATGGGAGTGCAACAGTGCATGCACAGTGCTCCCTCCTTGTCCTGCAAAAGTGGGGGCTCAGCTCACAAACAGGGGGTGCAGTGCCTTTCCTTTCCCCAGTTCCTGGCTGTTCTTTGAGACCACTTGCAGTGAAGAACCAGGACCAGCAGATGATGCCCCAGAGAAAAAGGGTGGGTGTGGATTCCCAGGGGCAGAGGGCTGTGATTCCTGCATGGAGTGCTGTGTGCTGAGGCACCTTGGGCTGGGGTTGAGTGGCTCCTGTCACTGTCACAGCCCTCTGTGCCTGCTGGGACAGGGAGTGGCACTCCCTCACCTGCCTGTCAGAGGGTACCTGGTGCCATGCACGCACAGATGGCACCGTGCACTGGGCTTTGGTCTCTTTATCACCTGCTTGACCTGAAGACTGCCCTGTAGATAAGTTTTCCGTGTCTAACAGCAAGGTGATTTTCCAGGAGGAATCCCAGGCTGTTTCAGATGGCAGGGAAGGGTGAGCTCAGCAGCTCAGCCCAGCCAGCAGCACTCCATGAGATGTCTGCTCCCAGAGGCTGCTTGCAGTCCCTGTGAATCTGCATCAGTCCCAACTGGCTGAGTCTGGCACAAGTTTGTTTGGAACAGAAGCTCCCTGTGAAATCCCTGCTGAAAGGGCTGTGCTGAGAGCCAGGGTGGAAGAGGAAGGGTGAGCTGTGGGCTGGGAGGAAGCATTGCTGCTCACAGATGCAGCTGCAGTTTATGGCAGGGCTGGGACTGCTGCCTGTCACTGCCTGGGGGACAGCTTGCACAGGCTGACAAAAAAAAATAAAAGGTTCTTCTGTGTGCCAAAGTCAGGGGCCAAGTCAAGGCAAAGAACTTCCTGGATCCGTGGAGATATCTGGGGTAGTAGGGAAGAGGGGAAAGAGGAGGGTCAGGCACTCTCCAGCTCACTTCCCTGTTGTAACCATGCGTTGCATTTGCTGAGAGTTAAAAATCTATTTGATGGTTTGCTTCACCTTATGCCACCCAAAAAAACCCCACCCAAAAAAGAGAAAAGAAAGCAGCAGCTCTTACCCTCATCTGCCCCCTGTGCTCACAGGCCCTGAGCTTACAACAGACCTGGGAGCCCTTGCATGGCCAGGTAGTGCCAGGCTGGGGAGCAGAGCTCAATCCAGTCACTCACATCCCTGTTGCAGCAGCCAGAGGGACAGGGTGACTGCCCAGGCGCCTGAGCAGGTTCCTGAGCAGTTTTTGGGAGTGTGATTGGCTTTTTCCACGTTTTCCCTTCTGCACTGTACCACACATCAGCATGGGTGTGCCTGGTGTCAATGTTCAGGGACACTGCTAAGTGTCTGAAAGTGAAAGTAAAAATCCAATTACAGGTAATTAGGCAATAACACCTAATTACCTTTTAATTACAGGTAATTAGGCAATAACCTAATTACCTTTTAAAGAAGGGAGGAGCCAGTATCCTGCTTTTTCTCCAGGATCCAAGGGACTTTCTCATCTCCTGGTCAGGGTTCTAGAAGAGGGGATGAATGAGCTGGGGCTGGAAAGGCTCCACAGGCACTGGGAGAAGGGAAGGGAAGAGCCATGAGGGCTTCCTCAGTCACAAACAACGTGTGAGGTGCTCACACTGTCTTCTTTAAGTGCTCCTGTCTTAGAGCCAATCTCTTCTCTTAGAAAATGTTGCTCCTTTTACTTCTTAAGAATATAATTGCCCGAGTTGCAAGTTTAATTCTCCCTTTGAGAGAGCACTTTGCTAGTTGGAAAAGGCTTTATTGTCCTGGTAAAGACTGGAATTATTTATTGTCTTGGCTTTGCAATGAAGTTAAGTGAGAAGCAAAAGCCTGAAAGTTTCAGGTAATGATGTTTCCTCGAATAGATCCTTTTAGCAACAAGATAAAAAGACCTTGTTAGGGTTCTACAGGTTTCCTGTCAAATCCTCTTTCTCCTGCTGGTGATGTGAGGTGGGCTGGTTTGTGGGTCAGGTCTGCCCTGGGGGAAGCTGGGAGTGAGTGCTGGTGTTTGCTGAAGGAACTCCAGCTCCTCTGCTTGGCAGTTATTCACATTGTCACGATGCAGATCAAATCTGCTGGTTTGTGAGCAGGGCTTGTACAGTAATTGAGTGTTTTCCCAAAGTAATGGAGCATTTCTCATCTCCTTTCTCCTTACAAAGCCAAGACTTTTGCATCTGCATCCACCAATCTAAGCCTGTGGGAGTCCTGACAAACTGAACTGTTGTTTCAGATGGTTCTGCATTTCTGGGATAGGAGACAATTGCCTGATTTTGGCACTTTGAAGAGCAAATTTGAGCCTCCCTTTTCTCAGTTGTCTTCAGAGGGGAAGTAGGTGCTCCCCACAGACAACTTTCCACTGCTGCCCTGGGGGCTGGGGATTGCTCAGCAGCAGAAAAACAGGAGTGGTTTAAGTGCAAAGTGGTTTAGGTGCACCTCCCAGAGAAATGGTTTTTCCCCCACAACCATTATGATACAAAAGCAAAACTCTGCTGACTTCTTTCAGTAGACAGCTCAAGTAACTGGCAGACAATAGCCCAACCTGGGGCTTAGGACTCTTTCCTCAGGACTTGAACTCATTGTTCAGACTGAGGGAGCAACTAAAAAGACCTTTGAAAATGCTGTGGATGTTGTGTCTCCCAAATGCATCCCTCTTTCTCCTGCTTCTCCCGTGCTTCCCTGCCCTGGACGGTACGTACAGCATTGATGCTCTTACATTTCTTACATTTCAATCTTTTCTTTCCTTTTTCCCAACCTTTTCTAAACTATGTTTGCCTTAGACATGCAATGCTCTCTATTTAATTTTTCCTCCCTTGCTTCTGATGTAGCTTCTTTCAGGTGTTTCCCATTTGATATCTCTGTTCCTTGCTATTCATTGCACGGATACTCCTCCTTCAGTTTCTTTGGATATTGGGGTCATTGGAGAACTCCAAGGATTTCATTCTATATTTGCCTTTGTTTCTTAAATAGATTGGATTTACACTTTCTGCAGCCCTCTTTCTGTACTGAATCTGAGAATCTGTATTCTCCAGTTCCCTGATGTTATTAAAACCCCCTTTAAAAAGACAAATTTATTTTCTTCTATTCTCTGCCTCTTTTTCTTACTTTTGCATTCCTGATTTAGATCTGAAACAAATTATCAGGGTAATTTTAGTGAAGTTTGTATTTTGAGAACTAATAGGATTTTCCTGGGAATCTACAGAGAGAACTAAATTTTCTGTGTGAGTGACAGCAGCCACTTGTTTGCCAAGGCCTTTGAAGCTTGGGAAGGTGCTGAGCTGCTCAGGTCACTGGGCATGAAAGGCACCACAGGTGCCAGACAGCCAAGAAATGACACAGGGAGACTGAGGTCGAGTCTTACAGAGCAGTTCTGTAGGTGGAGGAGTTGGTTTTGAAAGTGCTTTGATATGATCAGACCAAGAGGAACTCTGGTATTACAATTTCAATTGCGTTTCTTATTTTTAGGTGGAGGAAATGAACAGCCCACAGAAGTTATCAGTGCTTGGGAAGGAGACTCCATCACCATAACTTGCCCAATGCACGGTTCAGAATATCAATTGGGGATGGTCTTGAGAGCTGACATACAGAGTATCAATGTGATATATTGTCCCAAGGAGAAACCTCCACGTATCAATCCTGCCTTTGCTAATCGCACCGAGTGCTCAGTGGAAGGGGAGAATGTGAGGATAACCCTGCACAGGTTACGGGAGTCTGATTCTGAAACCTACGTATGCGTTGAGATTTTTGAAATCGAGGAAATATCTAGGAAGACAACCATAGTAATGGTCAAAGGTATTGCAATTCCACCTTTTATGTCAAGAATTAGTAAATAGAGATCTGTATTTTAAATCACAGATTAGAAGGGAACACAGTGGGAGGGTGAGTGTGACAGAACCTCCTCCATGTCTGCTCAGGTTCAGATTTGAAGGAATGTGTGGGTTTGCTCCCTGAAACAATGAAGAAAACACATGAGATAGTATGGTACCAAAAAAAAACCCCAAACCATCTTAAGAAGGTTAATTTGTGACTCATTAATTCCAGCTACAGATTTTCACGAGTCACAGGTTTCTGCAGCAGTTTGGAAACAGTGAGGTCCCACAGCTCTTTCCAAAACAACCTGTCAAACCTGTTTAAACATCTAGCAGAGCAAAGAGGGGGTTTTTTGGTAGTAGTTGTTTTTGGAAATCTCTTTTGTTTCTACTAATTCATCTTAAATGACAAATTGGTAATAGCTGGGAAGTTGATGTTACGCAAGTTGGGCATCAGTGAGTAAAGGGTTTTTTCTCTTGTTGGTGAGGAGCTGCTGAATGGGCAGAAGTGTTTCTTTTGGCAGGTGTTTCTGGTTGGGGGAACAATTTTTCTGTCTTTTTTTTTTTTTTCTTTTCATTAGAAGAGGGTTGAGTCCACACTATTCTTTGGCAGTTTATTCCTCCATGCACCTCTCCTTCCAATGAGACCTTCTAAACTGAGACATCTTTCCCAAAGCTTACAGGGCTTTCTTCCTTTCCTGTTCCCCAGGCATGTGAGATCTAATTGATTGCTGATCAGCAATAGTAATTTATATCCATGAAGGATTATCATCTCCCTTGGGCTTCTCCTGTCAAACTTCCTGGCTGTGTTTTCTCAAATGAATCACATCTTGTTTATTATGTGTTGTCTCTACAAATTATTTTATTAAGTTGCTTTATATCTCTGTTTGATTCTGATCCTCTTCTCTGAAATGCTTACAGCCTTCTCTACAAATCTGATAAATTCTGTCCTCACTCCCTTCTCCATTTCAATGATAATATTAAAAGGAACAAGTCCTGTCCTCAGAGGAACTCAGTGGAATGTCTTCCCAGGTGGACAGTGAGTCATTAATGACCACTCCATTCTCATGGACCATTTTCACACTGATGGGGCACACACTGTGTGATTTCATCCAGCCCCCAGATCTCTGTGGCTTCATCTCACTTGAGAAAGCAGACAATGATGCATGGCTCCAGGACGTGCTGGTCAGGCTGTATTCCCTTAGAGGGGGTCAGCATTTATAATTTTTTAGGTAGTGCAGACCTTGTACAAACAGCTAAACCTGCTGGTCAGTCCTCCTTTCAGATCCTGAGGCAGGGTCTGAATATACCCTTCTTCTCAAAGCCTGTGTAAAGCATGTTTAAAAATTCATTTGATCTACATTTCTATGGTCTGTTCTTTCTGCCTGCTCTGTCCCCTTGCTCCCCAGTTAAAATGCACTGTGCTAAGCATGGGATAACCACTAATCCCTCTGGTTTTAGCTATATCCAGAAGGCCTCTGGAGCAATCACCACTCCATGCCAACCCTGAGGAAGGCCAGTCTGTCAGCATCACCTGTGTGTTGAAAAGCTTACATGAAGATGACAAGTTCTACTTGCTCAGGACTCATGTGCAGCCTGGCAGAGTTCTGTCTGTGCCAAATCTCAACAGGTCAGAGGTTTCTCCTGCCTTTGGGAATCGTTTGGAGTATTCAAGGGAAGGAAACAGAATTGTGGTAACTCTACACAAGCTACAGGAAAATGACAGTGATAACTACATCTGTGCCCAGGAGGTGAAGGGTTCCCCTCTGCTCTCTGCAAGTGGCACCATGGTGCTGGTTAAAGGTACCCCCCTTTTGCTTGTTTAATCATAAATATCTATTGTTGTGCTGTGGACACAAAGAAAGCTTTTGGAACTTTAGCCAGGACAGGCAAACCTAGGAAAGTTTGGAGAGTGGGCTCAGACTCCTTTGTGTCCTGTTGAGCTCATACAGAAACAGATTCTTTGTTTCCACCTGCCTTGTAAAACCAGAGGGGAATTTAGACCTTGCCATGATCCTGCAGCTGAGAAACAGAAAAAAGGTCAAAACAAGGTAACAAACACTTCACTGTGTGCAATCTGTCACTTTTAGGGTATGATTAAGTACTTTCAGCACCAATTCTTTGACCTTATCATGACATAAATGGCTTTTAGAAACCATTCCCTCTAGGAAAAAAAAAACCAAAGTCTTGTGTTTAAAAATAGATCACACTGGGGAGCACAAACCAAGTCCTTGGGCATTTGCTTCAAGCACCACAGACCACAGCAGAGATGTTCTCACATACCCTTGTTACACACTGAGCACTGTGAACGTGTGCTGCAAATAGGGGATTTGATTTTTCTGTGTTCCAAATAGGGGATTTGACTTTTCTGTGTTCCAAAGAGGGGGTTTCATTTTTCTGTGTTCCAAAGAGGGGGTTTCATTTTTCTGTGCTCCAAGGATGAGTTTTTTCTTTTCCTGCAGGATTCTGCTGCACTCATTTGCTAAACTGAAGCCAGAACCAGCAAGAGAGTGCTTGATTTTGGTCTCACTGGTGCAATTTAACCCCGTGCATTGGGCTTTGCTGAGGCCTTTGTAAAATAAGGTTTACAAAGGCCCTAAGAGCTGCAAAGGATTTTCCTGCAGTCTGCAAAAGCAGCTGTAGTCCTGTTCTGTGCCACCACCCACAGCTGGGGCAACGACTCAGTAAAGTGAGGTGGAGGAAATGACAGTAGCCCAACAAAGCAGGGGTGTGATAATTAATTAGTGTGTTATTCATGTATGGATTAATTGAGGTTTTAGAGAGTTGAAACCCTTTCCACCAGCATTATTCTGCTCAGTGCATTTCATACCACAGCATGAACATGAACATACCCCTGCTTCTGTCTGCACCTCTCACCAGCCTGGCTCTTGGATAATTCAGAGCCCTCAGGGTTGCAGCAACAGTGCAGGAAATCATTTTCTGCTCCCATTAGGAGTGTGTGTTCCTATCAGGGGTGTGGGAGGTGCCCTTGTGGAGTGATCCTTGCTGACCCAGCTGCAGCCACCCCCACTCTCTGGAAGAGCACAGGGAATGCCAGTGGGAATACTAATGGCACGAGAAACGTGGCTCTGTAGCTGTCAATATCCAAATTTTTGGCTAAACTATAAAATTATTTTTTTCAGAATAAAAATAAAATTATGTGGGAAATGGATTTGTAGAGAATTCTCAAAGCCTGACAGAAGGCTCACACAGTGTGCATCTGTATGCAAACCCTGAGATAAGAAATGCTGACTGAGAAATGCCATGGAATGGGACAGACATTGCTGAGAGAGAAATGGAGCTAGAAGCAAATTTCAGAGGATGGCCTTGCAAATAAGACTTGATACTTTAGAGAAATAAACTATGAAAGATGCATTGTTTTAAGACCCACGAGGGGTAATTTTAGATTATTGGCTTTAAGGCATTTACAGCATGGCATGGCAAAAGCTGATAGAAACACTTATAGTGTATTGTAATTAAGAAATAGTTGGCTTCTGATTGTGATGGCATGAACTAAAACATCTGTATTGTCTCACCCTTCAAATGAAACTGAAAATGGAATGAAAGTTTTTAAAACACCTCTCAATTACCTCACGTCTGAGTCAGAAAAGAACTTAATCCGACAAAATTCTGCCTTTTTGTATTTATAACAATGCTGCTGTAATTTTAAATGCAGAAGTGGAGCAGGCATGTGAGAAGAGCTCCTGGGATTTCTATGCCCTTCTCACGGTGGTGGTTGTGCTGTTCTGTGCCCTGGTGTACTGCTTCCTGTACCATGTGGATGTAAGTACAGTCAGCACAGCAAAACTGGGGCAGTTTGGTGGAACAAACTGATATTATTTTGAAATAGTGCCAGAGTCAAGCAAACATCTGATAAACCCAAGGAATTGTGGCTCCCTATTGCTCTCCTATTTGCCCTAGTTGAATATCTTCTAGCTGTTAACTCTTGGCAGCTAACACAGTGTCTTATACTTCTGTAACCCTTTCTAAATGAGGCATTTATTGTCTTTTGATAACAAACCTCAAGTGAGCTGTGTGGTTGACACAGCCAGGTGTTGTGTGTGTATCCCTGAACAAAGCCCCTCAGTGTTCTGCTTTCCTTGCTTCTTTAAATTTTTTTTGTGAACTGGGACTGGAGCTGTACATAGCAAGCTTGTAAGAGATGTAACTTGGAGGGGGACATGAGGGCAACAAAAACTCATAAAATAGCCTGATGTCTGAAAGTTGTGCTGGGAGAAAAAAAATGGCCCCTTTTGAGAAAAAAAAAAATATTACTTTTTTTTTCCTTCACTGGGATTATTTCTATACTTATACTGCAGAAAGTGCCCAGAAATTGTCTCTGACAGATCCTTCTGCTGCATAAATATTATTGAAAATTAAGTGTATGATTCACAGGCTCCTGTCTCATCCCTCCAAATGTGGATCCAGCACTGCTAAAAACCAGTAGTGTAATATCATTCTGTCAAAGCCCAGTGGGACCTCATGTCCTGTGTTACCAGTAACTGTCTAAGAATGAGCCTAATTTATTATTATTGTCATTTATTATTTATGTCAAAGCTACAGTTACATCCAACTCTTGAAGGAACTTTTTGTGAAATTACATCAGACTCATAAAAGAAAGTTAAATAAACAAGCTGATAATTTCCACGTGGTCCTCTACGACCTCACTGGGTCGTGAGAGGAATTTTAAAAGTACGTTTCCTCTTCCAACAGATGATGTAGATGGACTCCTAAGATGGAAAATGACTCCTTGGTTGGGGTCTTTCCAGGCTCTGGTTTGAATGGCTGTTTTCTTTGTTTGGCAGGTGAAGAAATATTTCCAGAAGAAAAAGCCCAATGAGGTATATGAAGACATGTCCTACAACTCCAGACGGAGCACCCTGGTCAGAAGCAACACCTGTTCCAGAGGTGAATAAACTCCTGCCAGCTGGGACCATCCCCTCACAGACAGCTGTGAGAGCTGCTTTAACCACCTGAACTGCAATTGCTATCACCTACCTTCTTCAGTGGAAGGAAAAACCTCATTTCCAAGGTTGTTTCTACTTTTTTAAATTTTATTTTTTTTTTAATGTACAGAAAATCTAGCAAAATGCAGGTGCCCTGGACACGTGTATGCAGTTCAGTGTGAAAAAGCACCATTTTGGGGCTAAATGCAACATATGGGCTTGTTTCTTTGCTAAATGACCCATTCTGGGATGGAGGGGGAGGTCTGGTTCTGGGCTTTGCTAAGTCTCAGGACGACCACAATAATTTGCCGTGGGTCTGATCAATAATTTGCCGTGGATCCACACAAGCATGGATTCCAGTTCTCTCATGGATCCTTGCCCAAGAGCTCAGGCAGCTAAAACTACTCAAGAGTTACAGCAGGGAAATCTGTTTTGCAGAAGCCAGAAATGTGGCAGGGTGAAATGCTGGATCCATGTAGGTTCACCTGCTCCAAGGCCATGATGGTCCCACAAAACCACAATCAAGTCTAGATTTCAGTTTACTGCCTCTGTCAGAGCCACTCACATGACTGATGGGGGTCGTGATGTGGCTGAGGAGCAAAGTGACTAAACTTGGGTCCTGGTGGCGCCTTGGGTGTCTCAGTTTGAACATCCAGGTGTCTGCTGAGGAAGGCAGGAGCCTCCTTGAAATGG
>JAYDZK010000057.1:8530155-8540496 GCA_034509185.1 Euphonia xanthogaster | reverse complement strand
AGCCCTGCAGGGACACTCAGTGGCCATGGACAGCAGAGATCTCCTGGAGGGAGGGTTGGCTGTGGGAGAGATAAAGAAAAAACTGCCCAGTGAACAGCAGGGAACTGCCCAGCTCTGACAGATGGCAAATAGAATACACGCCCCCATTTCCAGCCTAAGACCCTGGGACAGTGGAAATGTTTGTGATGTGCTGGGTGAGTTTCTCCAACCCAGTGACTCCACACTGTTCAACACAATAATCCAGGGTAAAGTAAAGCCAACGCCTGCATTCCAACCTGGGCATGATCTAAAACCCCTTCTTATCAAAGGGATTTATCAAAACTCCCCTCAGGCAAGAAGAGGCTGAATTTGGGATGGTAACAGCTTCTAGAACATTTGGCTGTGGGGAGCTGGGCCGAGGAAGGGCTCGGCCTCCTCCAGGGGTGTTTTGGTTTTGCAGGGTTGGGGCTCTGTGAAAAGTCAAAAATCTTTCACAAAGGAATGCTGAATTGCCTTGGTACAGGGCAGGGCTGATGGGGGTGGCCTCTGGTTGCTGAGGACAGGCTGAGACTGGAGTTTCTCTCTATTGATGTGATTGTTTATTTTTTTTTGAGGGATTAGGGTCAGTTTATCTTTGATGAGTGCATAGCTGGAGCAGAGCCAAGCACAAAGGATAATTCCTCTCCAGAGCTGAGCTCTGACAAGATCCCAGCTTGCCAAGGCAATCCTGTCCCTCAGGAGAGCCCATTTCCCTCCAGATACTGCTCCTGAAATGCTGTGCACCAGACCCGAGGGAGAAACCCCCTCACTGTGAGGGGTGAGTGGTGCAGGTTCACCTTGTGAGCAAGTAGGTGCTGTCTTCACATGGCCAGACCTGGTTAAATTGTGTTTGCTGTTGGGGTTTTGTACAGTTCCTTGATATTTTCATACAGATATTAAAACCTGTTTCGTATATCTTGCAAATAAATGACTGTTTATTTCAGTGGTTTGTTGTGGATTTTTTAAAACAGTGATTCAAGGCTTTTTGAAAATTCTGTATAAACTGCCCCTGACAGCATCCCACCAGACAGCATAATAACAGTTTTCCACTTTAATTACAAAATCTGCAGGTGAGCTTTCTCTTTTTAAAACCAATCACTTAAGAAAACAGAAAAGAATTCTTCAGACCCTGTTTATTCCATGTCTCATTGCCCAATTTTTTCTTGAATCCTGCTAGCCTTGGTGCTGGGACCAATTCTGGCTTTGACCCTGGAAAAGACCAGCTCAGGGGTGGGTGAAGAGCTGAGGAAGAAGCAACAATTCAGGTACCAACCTAGGAACTGAGGTGCCCATATTCAATCACCTTTTGTCACATTTTCATTTTTGGAACGAGGTGCAGGTTTAGTCAAAAAGGGGCAAAAGCCCTGAGAGCCAGCACAGGGAGGTTCACAGCGAGCAAAGTGTCATTTGAGATCAGCTTTCTGTACAAACACTGTTGCCCAAGTGTGACCACAAAGGGAAAAAAAAAAAACAACAAAAAGCTGTGAGCTGTGAAAGGAAACAGTAGTGGAGGTGTTTTTTTGATTTTCTGTAAACAAATTAAAAAAAAAAAAAAGTAACACCTTTCTGAGGAAAATGACCCACACTGAGCCATTTCCTGGGCAATTCAATTAACCTGAGAAGTGGCGAATGCACTGCTGGGGAATTTAGCTCCAGAGTGTCAGGGAATAATTGGGGATTTAATAAAATTAATTTTATCTTAAATAAAGAGGGCTGGAGCATTCTGAAGATGCAGAGTTGTCTCAGATCTTCCCTGGAAAGCGGAAAAATTGAAACTTTCACCCCCAGAGTTGCAGATGGAATTGCTCTGGGCTAATCCTGTTGATTCTGATTCTGCCTTTGAATCTTTTTCTCAGCCTCTGGAGAGGGAAATGGTTTTCAGGAAAGGTGGGAAATGAAGTTCTGAGGCTGGGATGGGACCTGCAGCAGTGAGAACAGTATCAGGGTATTGGTGATGCCCCAGTCCCATCCATGGGATAAAAACCAGGAATTGCAGCTGGGAGCAAAGCAGGCTCAGGTGGGAAGCAGGGCTGCAACTCCAGTGTCACAGTCTGTGGGATGGGGCAGGCCAAGGCAGCTGGGCAAGGACAGCAGGTCAGAAGCAGAGAAATCCCAAGGAGCAAGGTACAAAGAGTGTCTGAAATGACTCAGGGGTCTGCAGGGAGTGACCTGGGCTGAGTGCCTGGGAAGGGAGAGGCTCATCAGGAATACTCTTGGTTATTTGCAGAACTGAAGAAATCAGCCAGCACATGCAGATTAGTGCTGACAAAGCCTGCAGACCCAGGGAGATTTAGCTGGAAAAAGCATTTTCACCCCTTGACTCAGGTGTGTGTGACAAGGACGTGCCTGAACTCAGGTGCCAGGGAGGCTGATAAGCCCAGCTGAGCCACAAAACGTTTTGCAGGAGACAGGAGAGAAGCAGGTTCTGTTCTCGAGGCTTGTGACATATTGCAGGACACTGGAATGCCTCCCGTGGCTCCTGCAATCCAGTGTTTATGTGCATGATCCAGCTCTGAATCCCACACTGGGCTTGTGGTCTGGAGCCAGTTTCTCCCACCTGTCTCTTGCTGGGGACTCCTTTTCCATCCGAGAACTCATGCAGGAGGCAGCCTGGTATGGAATTCAGAGGATCTGACCAAAATGTGTCCAGCACTCCTGGCTCTGCTGAAGACAAACTACTGACTGCTGATTTCTCAAGGTCCCTGTGTTAATAAAAACCTTTTTCCACTCATGGTATGCAAGCTTTTATAAGCACTTGTTTTCCAAAACATTTAGTTTCTTTTTGAATGCTTTGTAACACTCAACTTGCGTTATATTAGCAGTAAGCTTACAGTCAATTTGAAAATATGCAGGGGATTTTTTTCTGGTTCATGAATTTGGTTTTCTCACAGCTTTGAGGTGCTAAAAATGCTTCATTGGTGCTATTTCTTTAATCTGTTATATTTGGTTAATATGCTCCTGCACTAGTTGAGTTCTTTTGCTGCTTGCATAAATGTAACAGTATTTTTGTTGTTTTGCATGGTTTTTAACACTATTTCGATTCCTTCAGGAATGACTGGTTACTGGCTTTGTGCAACATGCAAGAAGTCTTTCAGATTTCTTTTAGAGTCTCAACAGTTTTTAACGTACTTTTTAGAAAATCAATACATTACTCACCATACATTACTCTCTCATACAGCCAGAGCACCCTGCCTTGTCTACAAGAATCTCACATATTTTTTTTTCATTTAAGAAATGAAAATAAAGCAACAAGCCTAAATACTGACTAAAGGGAATAAACCATTTTATCCTAACACTAAAGTCTCACATAATTTTTTCATTTAAGAAATGAAAATAAAGCAACCAGCCTAAATATTGACCAAATGGAATAAACCATTTTGTCCTAACACTAAAGTTTTCCAGTGTTATCACAATCTCTGTGGTACAAGTAGCTTGTCTGTCCAGTTGTGGATGGGAGGTGACTCCACTCTGTGTAATCAAGTGCTGGTAGGGCTGGATGAACTCTCTGGATGGTGCTAATTCCTGTGTAATTACTCCACAAGAGCCATTATTTTGCTTTTGGCTGGTATTTGGCTGCACCAACTGACTGGCATGTGTCTGGCACTCTCCCTGGAGAACAAGTCCATGGCCCCAGAGATTTCCAGCTGAGATGTTAGAAATGCTCTGCTCCACTCCTGTGCTTTCTGCCTGTAATGGGAATAATGTCTAAACACTGCACATGCCAAGTGGAAGATGATCTCTCATTCCTTCTTACTGAATTAGTATCAGTAATCAGTAATTAATAACTCTCTAGGAAAGCCTTTAAGTTCATCCCTCTCTGCAGTTCATGACACCTGTTCATGAGACATTTGTTCCATCTGCTCTTAGCAGAATCCCACAAGTTGTAGAAGTTTATTCTGGGGGTTCCTGTACAAGCGATGCTTTAACAGTGCTGGTAATCACTTCACCCTCAGATGGTGGAATTTATCACTCTGCTCGGGTAGGACAGAAAAAAAAGGAAACTCTTGGTTTGTGTGGTCTCTGCCCACACGTTATTGCCTGAGAGCTCAGGGCAAGTCTTCAAAGAAGTCACTAAGGCCAGTTTAGTGCTTGTAGTTTCCGCTGGTGTAGTGTTAGCTCTGCCCAGAGACAGCTGGCTGCAGGCTTGGGGGTGAGTGACATTTAAAGTCCCAATGCAGAGATGACCTTTTGCATAAATGCTCGTGATTTCTCAGAAATAAGATTATAGAAGAAACTCTGTAACATTGTTGTAGATTTCTCTGTTACCCTCACTCTCATACTTTCTAATGCTCACAGTGGAAGCTTTTCTTGGAAGTCTCCTCAAAGTGACTGCAGTTGGTGTCTAAACTAACAGCTTTTGGACTCAAAACTCTTCATTTAATTTTAAAAAACCAACCCTGAACAGTTCAAGGTTTCAAAAAAGAAATCAAGCATTTGTGTGTACACACTGCAGGTAAAATAAAATCACAGTTCCTAATGGCTTTCAAGGCTAAAATTAGAAACAGTCCTTTCACACAGAGCACACACAGAGAGCAATGTGCTCCTTCTTGCAGGGTGTTTTGGAAATAAAGTTGTAGCATGGAAAAATAGGTCCTTATATTTCTATCCTAGCCAAAAGAGGAAACAGAGGAGAATTCCTACCAGGTTTAGAACTCACAGAAAAACTCAAATGAACAGCCCAAATTGAGGCTTTGAAACTTTTATACTTGTGCAGGATTAGGTGAACCAGGAGGGATCCATCACTGAGAGGATGGCTGTTGTCCTCCTGATGCTTTTGTGAGCAAATCTCATCGTGGTGGTCATGGTGAGCTTGCAAATTGTCCGAGTGGGCTTGGCTGGAGGCAGAGAAGGGCATTTTTACCAGTGCCTCTTATTCTATGGCAAGCCCTAATGCTCAGACCTGGGGACACCACTTGGGTGGACCAAAAAGAGAGGCAGAAATATCTGTAATAAAAATAATTACATTCCTTAGTAACATGCTTTCTGCAGCTGGCTTCTCTCAGGCTCTCACATCTCCGTGAGAGATGAGACGGAGACAGGAAAAAAAATTGTGGTTTTGTGGTGGAGACAGCAAAGCCTGCCTGCTGCAGGGGGCCTGGGGTGTTCTTTATGTTCAGTGGTGGTGAGAGGGCTGCTCTGTGATCTGCCCTGCCCCCAGGCTGAGACATGGACCCAGGAGCAGGCTCTGGCAGGAGCCTGCGGTTGCTGTGTGCTCAGCAGGGCTGGGGCAGGCTACTGCAGAGCATCACCCCTGAAAGCAGCCTGGCTGCCCTCTGAGCTGCCACCTGCCAGTGCCCTGGGTCCCTCACTGTCACTGCCACTGTCACACTGTGCTCTGTGTTACAGCTGTGGCCCCTCATTTCCCTCACTGTCACTGTCACTGTCACTGTCACTGTCACTGTCACTGTCACACTGTGCTCTGTGTTACAGCTGTGGCCCCTTGGTTCCCTCACTGTCATTGCCACTGTCACTGTCACTGTCACTGTCACACTGTGCTCTGTGTTACAGCTGTGGCCCCTTGGTTCCCTCACTGTCACTGTCACTGTCACTGTCACACTGTGCTCTGTGTTACAGCTGTGGCCCCTCATTTCCCTCACTGCCACTGTCACTGTCACTGTCACTGTCACACTGTGCTCTGTGTTACAGCTGTGGCCCCTCATTTCCCTCATTGTCACTGCCACTGTCACTGTCATTGTCACTGTCACTGCCACTGTCACACTCTGCTCTGTGTTACAGCTGTGGCCCCTCATTTCCCTCACTGTCACTGTCACTGTCACACTGTGCTCTGTGCTATAGCTGTGGCCCCTTGGTTCCCTCACTGCCACTGTCACTGTCACACTGTGCTCTGCGTTACAGCTGTGGCCCCTCATTTCTCTCATTGTCACTGCCACTGTCACTGTCACTGTCACTGTCACACTGTGCTCTGTGTTACAGCTGTGGGCCCTTGGTTCCCTCACTGTCACTGTCACTGTCACTGTCACTTTCACTGTCACTGTCCCACTCTGCTCTGTGTCACTGATGCCTTTTCCAGGCTTACCTAGAGACAGGGGCTAGACAAGGTTAAGAGAATAAAAGCAGATTTATTTACTTAGGGGCCTTCTGAGGCAGACTGAAGGCAGAGGAAGCCTCCCCAAGGGGCTACACCCAATGTGGACAATGGTCATGAGTTTTTTGGACAGATATAATTTTGGCCCACTTATATATCATGGATTAATTCTCTAATTACAGCTTCAGGTAATGAAGTCACATTCCCCAGTTTGCTTCGCCCCAGTTCACTTTTGTTTGTACTTTTCTGGGCCTGAGGCTGTAGGGTGTCCTTGGACCTCAGGCCCAGAGGAATTGCTTTGTCTGACCAAAACGTGAAGGCAGTAGCTGACACTTCATATGGAGTTCAGAGTTATGCACTAATGCAGTGCAGGATCTGAAAAACATGAAGGCTGAAATCTTCAGAGCATGTTACCTGAGGCCTGTGGCCCCTCAGTTCCCTCACTATCACTGTCACACCCTGTGCTCAGTGCCTGAGCCTGCTGGGTACAGCCATGAGCCTAGGCTGCTGTGTGGGTGTACTTGGCACCTTGTGGAATCATGAACTCCTGTCTGGCAGGGACAGGCCACAGATATGCATCAATTACAGAGCCACAATATCTGCAATAAATGTTTTTCACCCCATAATCAAATATGGCTTAATTAGGCAATGCTGAGAGAACAGTCATAATAAATAGAGTAAGACTTGCCTTTATAATTGAGATTTAATCAGCCAGCTCTTGTATGTTCATTGAATAATTGATTATTCTACACATTTATCAAGGATTAAAAACTCAGTGGTAGATATGCAAATCCTCTCATATTAAATACATCTGAAATTCTCAAATAACATTGAAGGCCTATTAACATTTTGATTAAATCTAAATGACAAACACATTGTGGATCTCATGTCTGCAGTTGGTTATTTTATTGCTATTTATCACTTATTTTTTTCCCCAAGCTAATTTGCTTGTGGCTTTCTAAGAGGATGTAGGAGATGGACAGAAATATGCAGGGGAAGTGAAATGGGAGTGAACTGTGTACTCTGGGATGAGCAAACTGAGCCTGGATGGGACAGCAGGAAATATTTTTACCCTGGCTGCAAGTGAGCAGAACAAACCAAATGAGGTAACCAAAATCTTTGGAAGGTATGGTAATCTTCTGTGAAGAGTTGCTGTCATAATTAGTGCTGTGTGAGAGATGCTAAAATAGCCATGGACAAAAACAAAAAAAGCCAAAACCAAACCCCAAAATAAATTTTTAAGAAATTCCACAAACCAAAAAAAAAAAGCCAACAACAACAACAAAAAGGACATTAAACCACCTCCCCACCCCCCAAAAAAACCTCAAAGACCCAAACAAACAAAAGAAGCCCCCGAAAATCAAACCCACATGCAGAAGTGCTGGTGTGAGCTGTGCCAGGGTTACTGAGGGACCAGCTCTCAGTGTGTCCAGGTGTTGCTGGAGAGACACCACCTCTGCAAAGCTCAGGAGAAACTGCCCTGGGCCTGCTCAGGAGAAAGGAGACCAGAAAAACTTTCACTATGGAAAACAGGTTTGCCTCACTCAAGTCACGTTTGCAGAGTCTTTTAAATTTTCTATTTTTTGCCAGTGATGAAGTAAGCATGAGAAAAGACATGAAATTGTGGTTGGTAGTGACAGCTCATGTCTGAAGTGGGGTCTGAGAGGCAGATTAACATCTCAGTTAGAAGCTAAAGCTCAGTTTAGCTCACAGGACTGCACCTTGGCAAATCCCCCTTCTCACCTGGACCTGGTGCAGCTCCCACCCCATCCCACAGCTCTGGGGCACAGAGTGCCTCAGGTTCTTGAGGCAAAACCCAGAGGTTTTTGCCCAGGCAGGTGGCACACCAAGCTGATTTTGGTAAAAATTTAACTGTTTGTAGCAGAGCACTGGCAACAGCAGCTGTAAGAATATTTAATTGCTCTGCACTGATCCCTCCCTGATTTGTGGTTCCAGCTGGGCAGGCTAAAGTCAGGAGCAAGTAAGAAGGTCTCTCAGTACTTTAAGAGCAGCATGGCATGTTGGATGGGGTCTAATGGTTGAATAACCTTGCTGGTATGCAAGGTTAATTAATATCCATGCCATTTGACTTGGGTGTGCATGGACTCACTGCTTTTCACCTTTCTCAACTTGTAGAATCCTAAGTGAAGTGGGATTGAGGGATTATTGAATTTAAACCAGTAACAGCAGAGCACAACTCTTTGTGCAGGAGCTCTGGAGGGCAGTGTTGGACTAAGCCTTTTTCTGACCCAGAGATGGGGCAACTGAGAGGTTTTATTCCATTTTCAGTCTCATGTGAAGGGTGAGACAATATAGGTGCTATAATTCATGCCATCACAATCAGAAGCCAACTATTTCCTAATTACAATACACTGTAAGTGTTCCTTGGCCTATCAGATTTGTCACACCATACTGAAAATGCCTTAAAACCAATCAATCACAAAATTACCCCTCATCAGTCCTATTACAATACATTTTTCATCATTCTATTTGTCCAAAGTATCTAGTATTTTTACAAATCCATCCTTCAAAACTTGTTTCTATTTCCATTTTTTCTCTCAACAATGTCTGTCTTTTTCCATGGCATTTCTAAATCAATATTTCTTATCTCAAAGTTTCAAGTTTCTCAAAATTTTTCTTATCTCAATCTCCTATGGGGTTGTTTTTAGAGGTATACAATATGTAAACCTCCTGTCAAGCTTTAAGAGTTCTCTAGAAATCCATTTCCCACAGGGCAGCTCCCCCATCCTTGCCCTCAGTCTGGAGACCACTTCTGTAAACTGGAGAATTGGGAGCCCAATGGGCACCGTGCAGCTGTGCTGATGTGGATGCCTTTATTTCCCATTTTTATTTTATTTTCCACTCGTGGAGCATTTCTTGCTCGCTTCACTTTGGACACAAGAGGGTGATATTTCCTCAGGAATTTCTGTGTGTTGAAGAGTGAGCAGAGATTTTCTCTGGAGAGAAAATCCCCACGTTTAGTTCTCCCTTCCATGCCAAGGTTATCCTTGCTCCTGCTTGGCTCCTGCTTGGTTTCAAGCAGGGGCTGTGTCTGTGGTGGGTTCTCATCATTCCTACAGCTTACCTGTGGGGCACCAACCTCTGCTGTTGATTGTGCCACCATTAAATGGTTGATGAAAACAGAGTAAGAGGGGCAGTTGCTGCCCCAGGCAGGGATTAGGGTTGCACACAGAGCACTGCTGGGAGATGGAGCTCTGTCCACAATGAACATCCTGATCTTGCTGTGCCCAAGCTGGGCTCACCTGCAGGGTGTAAATCCTGGGGCTGGGGGCAGTGAGGGCTCTGCTGGAACCCTGGGCACTGAGAATTTCAGACTTTCTGTGCTGCCAGGCACTGACCCCCAAGAGAGCACTGCATTGACCTGAGGCCCTGGAGAAGCTTCCAAAATGGAATGACAGAACTGAGATTATGAGTGTATAGTTTGAATAGAAGTGTGTGATATCACAGGGTGGAAAACTTAGAGTTTAAGGTTTTAAAATATAGTAATTTATATAAAAGAAGATAGAATTTTTAAAACAGTAGCTATTCCTTCTTCTTCCCCTTCTTCTCCATGGGTTTGGGCGGTCTTGTGTAATTGGATAAAAAGATCTGCATTGCGGAGCATGGGTAGTTGGTTATTAGGTTAAAAGTAAAAATAGTTTAAGTATAATTTCTTAATTAGACAGTTTATCTTTAAAAAGCCTTGTAGAGATATGAAGCCCTTTTGTAGTTTGTTAAAGTACTGCAGAACTCACACTATGTGAGACTGTAACATAGAGACTGTAACATAGATATGAACTAATAAACATCTGATCTGAACAAAAAACACTGTCTCACGATTTAATCCCAACGTTAGCAAAAAACAAACAAAAAAATTGACAATTTTTTGCAATGCTCATTTTCTAGATTTGCTCCACCCTGCTGAAGGTCTGTATTTACATTACAACAAATTCCCAACATCATGCCTGTGACACCTTCAATCTGTCCTCATCCAAAGGCATGAGCAGCACCCTCTGGAGTCATCCCTACATTCTTCCACCCTGCCTCCCTCTGTGCAGGTCAGATCTATCTCCCCTGACACAAATCCTGCCTTTAAACCCAAATCTCAGTGTGACAGCAAGGAGCACAGAACTCACAGAATTCCCAGAATGACCAGGTTGGCAGAGACCTTCAAGATCATCCAGTCCAACCCAGCTCCAACACCTCAACTCAACCCTGGCCCCCAGTGCCACATCCAGGCTTTGTTAAACACCCCCAGGGATGGGGACTCCACCACC
>JAYDZK010000057.1:8516407-8530055 GCA_034509185.1 Euphonia xanthogaster | reverse complement strand
CGACGCTCTTCCGATCTTCCAAGATGGAATAATGGAACTAAGATTATAGGTGTGTAGTTTGAATAGAAGTGTGTGGTATCACACAGTAGAAAATTTACAGTTTAAAGTTTTAAAATATAGTAATATATATAAAACAAGAGAAAAGTTTTAAGGCAGAAGCTGGTCCTTCTTCTTCACCTTCTTCTTCATAGGTTTGGGTTGTATTGTATAATTAGATAAAAAAGTCCACGTTACAAACCACAAGTAGTTAGTTATTGAGTTAAAAATAAAGGAATTTAAGTGTAATTTCTTATTTAAAGAGTTTATCCTTTAAAAACCTTATAAAGAAAGAAACACAACTCCATTTTTAGTTTGTTAGAGTAAAACACTATAAAACTCACAATTTGTGAAACTCTAATAGAGATAAAATCTAATAAACATCTGAGTCATAACAAAAATACCATCTCACACATTTCATCCCAACCCTAACGAGTGAAACTCAACAAGCTCTGCTTCTCATTTCCACCCTATTTGTACCTCCAGGTTGGAATAAGGACACGGGTCAGTCTAAACAGCCCCTAAATCACCACTTCTTAGGGAGTGACTTCTGCTCAGCTCAGGAGGTGTTGGTTAAATCTAAGCTGCTGCGTGGGGTACCCAGGAGGTGAATGCCACCACCCTGGTGTGCCAGCCTCTCCTGTGGGGATTCTTGAGGAATTTTGCATGAGTTAGAGACAGGACCTCTGAGATTTTTAGGTTATGCAATTTATTGTTCTTATCTTATACATAGACAGAAGGGTGAGTTCAGCTCACATCTTTACTGCATGGTTCAGAAGGTGACAAGACTCTTAGTTACAAGACCTTTTAAGGATTTATTGACCAATAAAACAGAGTATTTATGGGTAAAACAGGGTATTTAAAAGAAGGGTATTTATGTTTTTGACCCAATCCTTCAATATTTCATCTTATAAACCCAAACTACAGTGTGAGCTTTCTTAGCCAATCATGTTATGACACACAAACCTACAGCACTGCATTCTAAACTCCTTGTTTACCTTTGTAACTGCTTTTTTCCTATTTCTTAAACTCTAAAACTCTAAACTTTCTTCTTCTCAGCTTAACATGTTTCTGCTTTAAATTATAAATCCACATTCTTGCTTCTAGTACCTGAGTTTGGAAGCCTTTTCCAAGGTCTCAGATCAAACCCTCTGGCCCAAAATTCTGAGAATTCCCTGCATTTTGGATTCCAGCACTCTCCCATCTCCTGGGCTGGCCTGGAGCCTCCGTGCAGCCTTGTGCTTGCTGGGTCACTGAGGTGCTTCCTCAGGGCTCTTGCTCTGCTTAGGTCTGACAGGTTTAGCTCCAGGCTTGGGCTGGTGACACTGCTTGGCCCAGATCTTCAGTTTCAGATGAGCTTTGTCTCCTTTAAAGGGAGAAGCTTTGGGCTCCTCAGCAGATGCCTCAGTTATTGGCCTCCAAGTGTTTTCTATCCAACCGAGTTCTCCAACCCAATCTTTTCTTACAAAGTGAAGGAGCCAGAGTTGGAAATGGGTTTTTGTGCCAGTTGGAGGGGGTTTTATTCCATGTTCAGGATGCTGTGGTGGCTCCTGTGCCTCAGCCTCTCTGCCATGAAGTGCCCATGACTGTGCCCTGGCAGGTAGGACTGCCAAGGAGCCAGTGCCCACAGCACTGCTCCCTTCCCTGGATCTGTTTATTGACAACTCTCACCCTGCCCCACACACACAGGGATTTGGGATTGTCTCCCTGAGCTGCCATTCAGCTCCTCTGAGTCACTGTGTTGCTCTGGACCATGAGATCTCTCAGCCTCTGGCAGCAGCATGAGGAGTTGAGTCTCCAGAACTCCAGGGTTTCCCAGAGTGCTGGATGCCTCACTGGATGTGTAATTCCTGTGCTTGGACCCTGCACAAGACAATGCAAAGCAAATGACTGCAGACTAAATATATGGTCAGGATGTGCTGGAAGTTGGCAGCGTGGCTGGAAGGGATGGCCAGGGAGGGAGGAGAGACATGGTCAGCTTTCTTCTTTCGTGTTCAACTGGATAAGGCTTGGGATCCCTTAAAAGACTTTAGCACGGGTTTGGAAGGGAAGAGCTGGAGGAGATTCAGCTGTAAAAAGCTGGATGGAGACTGAAGGGTGCAGTGTGCCTGGGAACTGAGAAGGGATCAGCAGCCAGCTCTCAGAGAGGATGAATTTGGGAGTAGGTAATCTTTCAGAGCAGTCCAGAACACGGCTGGGGCAAATTCTTGGACTTCTCCTCTGATTCCAGCCGTGATCCACAGCTCTGTTCTGGTCCTTTGAGTTCTGCTGCATGTTGGCAGTGTTTGCTCCAAGGCACCGTTTTTATCCTCCTTAAATGCCAAACTCAAAATCAATGTCCTGCCTGTTTTACTGTAATTCCTAATCTTGTTACAGGGAAAGAAACTGAAATTCAGAAAACTGAATTAGAGCTTTGTGCTTTAATGGATTTATTTTTTTGTATTTCACCTGGTTTGCTCAGTGATATTGGAGTAGACTTTGCTTACTTTTTCTGTTCAGTCACTCTCTGGCCCTTTGCCCAGACCAGAAGAGCCCCAAGCTCTTCAGTACTGAATACTGATTAGAAGTGAGGCCAAACTCTCCTCTAAAGTGCTCTGCTTTGAATAAGGAGACAGCTGTAATGATCACTGTGACCTTTACTTTTCCTCTCCTACAAACTGGAAAATCCAATTTGATGGTATTTGAAAACCTTAACATTTTTTGTCACTGGGCAGTGCTTGTTAATGTAAGTAGTGATAGAAAAGGGGAATTGAGATTTTTCCTGGCATTCTGAGGGCAAAAACCCACAGGGGCACCTTGGTTCTGCAGCATTTAAGAGCAGCATGACATGTTGGATGGGGTCTAATGGTTGAAATGGCCTCATCAGCTGAGCATCCTGCCCGTGGGCAGCCCATCACCCACAAAGCTCTGCCCTGAGTCACACTCACTGTCTCTTTTCCCTGTTAAATGGAGAGAGCTTTGGCTCAGAGCTTATCTCTGAAAGAAACCTGTGCTTGATCACCTTTGTCCTCTCCCTGCAGCTAGAGTGATCTGTCAATAGATTTTATTTTAGGCCTTCAAAGGTAACATGCAGCTTCTGGAGTGCTGCTCAGGCTGCCTAATAAATTCCCTGCAAAGATCCCTTTTCTTGCTAGGAGTTCATCCAGCCTGGGACAAGGCAGGGGGGACTCCCCACACCTCTGATCCAGAGCATCCACAGGCACAGCAGCTCCCCTGATAAGCCCTTCATACAGAGGGCAGGTGAGTGGTGCCAGGAGAGTGGGAATGGCTCTGTGTTCAACAGAAAAACCTTTGTGACCCACTAAAAAAACAGGATAAATCTCCTTTTCTAATGCCACTGGAGCTGGGCAGGTTTCCATCCCCTCAGGCTTGACTTCTGTGTGTGTTTGAAAGGTCCCCCAAGGTGACCCTGTGCTGTTCCCCAAGGCACCAGCTCAAAAGCAGTGGGCACAGAAACTTCCTGCAGCTGCAGCCTGAGGGCTCTCTCCACCCCTGCTCTTCCGAGCTGCTTCTCTTACATTAAATAATTTCTTAACCAATATCAAATAAAAATAATTTTAACCAATAAAAATAATTTCTTCACAATATAATAATAATAATAATAATAATTTATTAACCAACATCAAAAATATAAAACAACTCTACCAAACCAAACAACAATAAATTTTCTTTTCCTAATACATAAACAGAATTGTAGATTTTAATGAAATGTACTACATAAACCTACCTAATCATTCAAAATCAATTCATAAAAACATGCAATTTAAAAGATATAAATAAAATTACAATTATTAATAAAACATAATTAAATAATCTACTCAATAAATTAAACCTTACACCACAATAGAAATATTAAATAAAGGTATAAATAAATTATCATCATAGTTATAACAATACCTTACCTACTCCAGTACTTACAAAAATCAATGCACAAAATAATAAAAAAAAATCTTAATATGAAAGAATATTTTGTATTTTGTGAGTTTTAATATTTTGAATATTATTGAATATTAATCCTATTGAATATTAATGTTGGTATTATTGAATATTAATATTTTGTGTGGGGATGCAGGTGGGAGCTGGAGCACGGAGGGGCTTTTTGTCAGCTGCTGAGGAGCTGGGGTTTGGCCCTGCTGGGGGCTCAGGGCTCAGCTCTGGCTGCTGGAGGAGAGGTGGCAGCAGCACAGAGCTCGGGCTGTCCTTGTGCTGCAGCGTTCACGAGGCTGGGTTTATCTCCAGCTCTGTGTACCTGCCTGCTGGAACACATTGAGTCATCATTAGAAATGATGGAATGGTAGTCTGCTGCTGTTGGAACCTCCTGCTAGCACTCTCGTTTTGCACGTGTTGGTGCAGGTTTGTGTGTGCATGCTTTGGTTTCCCTCATGCACGTTGAGTTAAACTGGTGAAGGAGGGACCCTTCCTGTGTGTAAATACACGCTGTGCTTGAAATGAATGTGTTTTTACAAGGTTATTTCCTTTTCATGAGAGAACAGGACCGTACTTGCAGCCATAAATAACAGTAGATCTGACTTTATTGTTTGCAGTCTGCCCACGCAGTGCTGGAAGAGTAAATAGATATCAGGTGTTCTCTCCCTGCATGGCCAAGGGGGCAACAAGAAAGCTTCAAAACCACTAAAAAATAATGTTCTGGCATCCTGACCTCCAAGTTGCAATTCTGCTAAGGAGAAAGGGCATGGCTGTGGGACTGACTGCCCAGAGGACAACCCAAAGCTGGAAAAAGCCTAGGAGCTATCAGAGGATAAAGCACACAATTGCTTCCAGCAATTCTCACCTGGCCATGTAAAACTGCTGAATAACAAGAGCTGCCCTTGCCCTTAGTGCTGCACCAAGACAAGCCAGGAAACAATTCCAGCTTCAGCCAACAGCTTGGCATATCTAATAGATAGTTCATTAATTTCTTTACCCATTCAGCTGGCAGTGGGAGATCAAATCAGGAAAGCAAGGAGGGCAGGAGGAAGGGGATTAAGAGCTTAGGCTCAGCAGCCCCCATTGGGTTTTGTCCCCATGGGCAAGTGCTGATGAGCATTCCCCATTTTGTTTCTTCACTGATTAAACTAAGAAACCAAACCAAAGGATGCAGGAGAGAAGGGTTAAAGGATTAGGAGATGGTCTTTGAACTGCCATGTGGCAAGGTAATGAGGCATGAATTATTAAAATTATTTCAATTATAACTGGCAGCCACATGCTCAGCTTTTGCATTGGCTTTCTTCCTTGCTGTAAAAAGACAGCTTTGTAAGTGCTCGTGCTTTCTTGGAAGAGATATGCTCACCCAGGACTGTTAATTGTATAAACAGTGTAATTTGTCTTTGGCCAAGCTGCTCTCATGGTTAGATAAGTTGAAGTGCCAATGAAATGGGCATGGCTCAGCAGCAAGGCAGATTTTGCTCCTCCAGGTTGTAACCAGGCTGCTGAGGGGCTGTGGGCATCAACAGCCTCTCATTCTAGAATCAGAATGGTGGGCTGTGAGGCACTGGTGGTGTGCTGCTAGTAATAATTATTATAAAAATGGTTTTGGCTTTGATGGAAGGAGAAATGTGTTTGTAGTTGTGTGTTCTTCTCTTTGTGCGTGGCTTGGAAGCAGCGGCTGCAGAATGGCTCTGTTCAGACAGTGATCAGACTGATTTATGCTCGACCTCTCCAAAGACAGGCACCACACTGCTGGCTGCCTTCCCCGTAGCTCTTCGTGATAAAAAGCCCTACAGAAAGGGAAATACAGTCGGGAACAGCTCCACCTGGTGACTGCTTAAAATTTGTGCACCAATGCCTGTATTTTGTGTCAAAATCAACAACCTTGGGTCTGACTCCTTGGGAAAACTCCTACGGCCCCGAAGACCAAGCAGTACAAGTAAGACTTGAAGGGTTTGGTCCTGCAGGTGGCTGTGGAGATGTCCTGAGGAGATCAGAATCTGCTGGATGCTCCAGGAAGAATTATTTACCTAATAAATCCATTTTTTTTTCTACTCATGAGCTGCCTGAAGGGTGAAGTAGGAGAACTGAATCCACCAGTGCTCAGATCAGTGAGCAAATATTGAAATGTGAGGTATTTTTGCCATAACACTATCCTGAAGCTGCATTTCGGAGCAGTTTCATTGAGCTGTTACTTTCCACTGCTTTTCTCCTCTCCAAGACAGTGTTCACAGCCAGAGTTTATCCTCAGAATTCTGAGTACTCTGAATTCTCTGTACTCTGTTCAGAGGTGGTGGCTAAAAGCCATGGCCAGGTGGATGCACCTCTAGTTACTTTCTGTACTTTCAGTCTTAGAGGGAAAGAAAAGGAAAGGCAAAAAGAGGATGTTTGTGGTTGACTTCAGCACACACAAGGACCTCACTGGAAAAGGAGCTGCCTGTGGTGCTGGCTGCAGAGGGAAATGGGTTAAAGCCCTTGGATAACCACAAACACCGAGCAGGGGCTGTGCCAGTGGGACAGCACCCGAGCCAGGGGAGGGCAAGGCAGGAACAGCCACCTGAGTGATAATTAATCCATCAGACAGGGCCACAGCGGGGTGAGGGCAGCAGCTGTGCCAGGCTGGGGGCTGGCAGGGGATGGAACCCTCCAGGGGTCCCGCTGCTCTCAGTCCCTGCTCCTCTTGGGAATACGAGTTGTTGAACACAGCCACAGCAGGAAGGCTTTTGCTCTGGGGCTTGTAGTACCCCTGTTACAGCTCCTGTTTCCCCTCTCCTCAGAGCAGAGCTGTGTGCCTTTGGCCACGGGTGAGGTGAGGGTTTTTTGGAGCCTCGACCCTCCCAGCAGGTGACAGTTTCTGCAGCTACTCAATGGAGCTTCCCTCTGCAGCCTGTGTGGAAAGGGAGCCCAGATCCCCCTGGGGTTTCTGGATCACAAGCTGCTTTTTCCGAGTGGTTCTGCTCTGCCTGGTCCCGGGAGCAGAGGGGGATGAGGAGGGAGGAAGCATTCCTTGCTGCTACATTCACAAAGCTCCTGGCACCAGCCAGCTCTTCCTGAAACCGCTCCAGACTCTGAATCATTTCTGTTGGGAAACCATTCATGTCCCAGCCTGAGCCCCAGCTGACTCCTCAAAGCCCCCCAGAGCCCTGGCAGCAGCCTCTGGTGCTGCTTGGCTTGTCTTGGCAGGGCTGAGGGGCTGGGCTGACACCAGGGCCCTCTGTTGTTCTTGGGCAGTGGTTTCCCTGCATCATTTCACAGTCCCTGCCACTTTGTGCAGAGCTGGACTCAAACCCCAGCTCTGTTTGCTGTGCCCTCAGTGAGGAGAGAGGCAGCTTTGCTTTTTTGTGTTCTGTATTTTCTCTCTTCATCCCTGGTGCTGCATTACAGGGCCTGTCTGCACCACGTCAGCACAAAAAATTCCCACAGTTTGCAAACTGAGGATATTTTAAAGGAAAACATAAGATGAAAATACATATTGAGGCTCTAAGGTGCTTCTCCAGCAGCAAGGCTGGGATTGTCCCCTGTGGGGGCTCAGAGGGTCTGGGCAGGAGCATGGATTGGGGATGTTTGTACAGAGCTGGACTCAAACCCCAGCTCTGTTTGCTGTGCCCTCAGTGGGGAGAGAGGCAGCTTTGCTTTTTGTGTCCTGTATTTTCTCTCTTCATCCCTGGTGCTGCTTACAGGGCCTGTCTGCACCATGTGAGTGTCAGCACAACAAACCCCCACAGTTTGTAAAGCTGAGGATGTTTAAAAGAAGCACATAAGATGAAAATACATATTGAGGCTCCAAGGTGCTTCTCCAGCAGCGAGGCTGGGATTGTCCCCTGTGGGGGCTCTGGGCAGGAGCATGGATTGGGGATGAGCTCCTGCAGCCTCCCTGCTGCCTCCCCAGGCTCCTTGAAGTCCCTGCGAGGTGGGTATGTCAGCCCAGTCACGCAGCTACCTGCTGAACAGCAGCGGGCATGTTTCAGTGTTTAATCACCTCCCTGCTCCTCTCTCAAGGGATGATTCATGGTGATTGATCACCTTGAGCTGGGTGTGAAGGCAGCCCTGGCTCCTTCCTCACTGGCACAGCAGAGCTGCAAATGGAGCTGATTTTTACCCTTAAAGCCACTGCCTGTTGCAACTCCTCTGTCTTTTAGATTTGCTCCTTGCACTGTCAGTGGGAGATTCCCCAGGAGCTTTCTGGAGCTTTCCAAAGGAGTTTGTACCCAACTAATTTGGAAGTCTTGGACTTGTCAGCTTGGGGCTTGTTGTTCATGTGTGAGTTGATTGGAAATGAGTTTGGGTTTTGTTTCTCTGCTCTTCTAAATCTTGGGCAGGTATTTTAGCTGCTGCTGGTTGATGGCAAAATGATCCTTTGAAATGCTGGAGTAAATGACATAGATGGAAGATAAAGAGCAATAAGAAATGAAACTGTGCCAGTGCAAGAAAAGAGAAAATAACAGTGAAATTATGTCCTTAGCAAGCAAGGCAGAGACACAAGTGAAGGCTGATGCTGGGTGACAGTGAATCACAGATCAGCCTGCCCCAGTTTCCAGGAATATTCAGAGTTTTGTGTAGAATAAAAGTCTAGGACTACAACTCTAAAGCTGGGCTAAGCCAGCTGCTTTCTGCAGCCCTTTTGTGTCTCAGTTTCCCCACCTGTAAAGTTGGACAATAGTAATTTCCTCCCAAAAGAGCAGCCAGTGCTGGCTGGAAGCTGCTCCGTGTTACAGCACTGAGGAAACAGTGGCTATTATTAATCATGCCTCATATTTTTTCAACCTTCTGCATAACTAAATTTTGTTTGTTTTGATTTTTAAGACTTGGAATCGACGGCTGGAGCAAATTATAGCTGGAAGCTGAGAGCTATAGGAAAAGACATCCAAATGCTGCTCAGTTTGCTCTGTAAAGGACAGAACTGCTGAGGCTGCATCACTTGTGGCTTCTGAGCCTGGTGCCAGCACACAGAATTCCCTCCTTGCAGCTTTTCCATAGCACGTGCCAAGCATCCAGCTCTTCAGCCTGTTACAAATCATCCCTAATTCTGTAATTGCTTTGCTAGTGATTATAGGCAGACTCTGGTTGATCCTTCAGTGGTTTTCCCTTATCCACATTTTCAGTGGGCTCTTTAATTGCTGATTTTATTTTCCAGTTCCTTTCTCCCCTTTCCCAGTTCTAGCTGGCCCCATGGCTGCAGTCCAGTGTTTTCCCTGGGAGAGACAAGGCAGAGCCCCCTCTGCTTTTGGGGCTGCTTTTCCATCCAATGTTGCCAGGGGAAGGGGCACCTCGTGCCTCTGCCTTGCAGACAGGAGGCAAACATGTAAGGTCATGCAGGTAGGAATATGCTCTGGATCACTCTCACAGGGCTGGGAGCTTCATTCAGGGCTGGATTTGGAAATCATGGCACATTTAAGCAGAGCTTGCAGCATGACTGTGCCATTCCCTGCCTAGCCAGGGATGTCTCTGCAAAGGCACAGGAGCAGCCCAGCAGTGGTGCCTGGCTTGTTGGCAAGTGCTCAGCCTGCAGCCAGACTGGTTGATGCTGCTGAGGAGCTCAGGAGAGCTGCTGTGTTGTGGGAATCAGAAAACAGAAACTTTCAGACACTGAAGGATTTGATCTACAGCCTTGGAAGAAGCTTAGATTGATGTAAAAATACAACACACGGACATTAAGCAGAGAAATAATAAACTTATGTTTCTATAGTTATAAGACTATGCCTTAAATAAGGGAGAAGCTGTATTGGTAAGATGGTGAAGGGTTTCTAATGTAAAGGTGTGGTTGTATAGAGTAGCTGAGAGTTTAGAAGTTATAATAGAAGTATATGTGTACATGTGAGACAGAAGCCCAACGGGCAAAAGTATCCACAGTGCAACAAAATTAAATAAAGGTGACAGGTTAGAAAAGCAAAATACACCTTGTGGCAACTGTTCATCAGACTAGAAAGTTCTATACTGCCTTCTAATGAAGAAACTTGTGACCACTTTGAGCTATGGCTGACTGCCTGCTCCTCTAAAATCTCACAGCCTCTGAGACTGATGTTTATCTGAGCAAGAAATTGTTTCAGCCCAAAAATAGTCCCATCCCTTCATTTTTAACCGTGATACTGTGTGGTGCCTCTTCTGACCCCACATCTTCTGGCTTTTCTGGGCTCCAGCTCTGTGCCTCTGCTCCCCTTTTCCCCCTTCCCTAGGGGTGCATGTTCACTTCTGTAAATTGCACTTGTGAAAATGCACCTGGGGCTTCAGGCACTGGGGGAAGGCCCTGCCCTGGGTTAGGTGTGATGCTGGATGAAAATGAGGGATACTCTCACTTGGTGGCAGTTAAGATCCAGATCCCTTCTGTACCACTTTGGAAGGACATGACTGACACAAAGCTGAGGTTGTTGCTTAATTCCTGTAGTTTCAACTCAAACTCAGACCATAAAAGCCATAAGCCAGGGTTCTTTATTTGTGAAAAATGGATTAAGCTGTGAGGGGTTTGAGAGTTTGACTTTGACCTGCTTTTGTTTTTCAAACTTGCAGTTAGATTCTGAAGTGCTTAGCTGGCAGTTCTGAAAGCAGCTCAGGGATTTTACAATGATTCTTGGAGGGGGGTGGGGGATGTATTCATGTGGGTCAGCTCATGAGCCACCTTGAAGGGTTTTGTTTTCAGAAACTGGAGCTATTGAAAACGAAAAACTCTTATGACCTTTCATTCAGACTTCCCTTACATTCAGGGATTTTCCTTCCATTGAATGGGCTTTGACTACTGCCTTTAGTTTTTATTTTGTTGTCTTTTAATGCCCTCTTCAACTTTAATTTCAGGTTGAAGTATTCTCTTCCCTAACCATTCTATGAAATGGCCATCTGATGCACCTTGTGGTTGAGCAGATGTTATCTTCTTTGGTAATGAAATTCTGCCCTGAGTAATTGGACATTATTCCTGGTTCCTCATAATTAAGGCAGAAGAAAAGAACAAAATCTGCTGATTTGATATGAGTAATTCCTTCATTAAGTTATTTGCTTCCTTACCATAACCATCACCCCAACAAGAGCAGCCTGACCATCAGCTCATACACGGTGATCTTTTGGTGCTGTGGGTTTTTGGTGCTTTGTTGTCAGATGGAATCACAGGGAAAAAAGACAGGAAACACACAGCTAAATCATTTACCTCCAAACCAAAGGCAGGTCAGACCAAAGAGAGCCTGGCTGCATCCTAAGCAAATGAATCAACCTCTGGAAAAAGCAGAGAGTGATGAGGTTTTAGGTCACCACAGCTGCCTGGCCTCCTGCATCTGAGCATTGTGGATTGATGCTGACAGGCTGGACATCTGTGTTCTCCTGCTGTGGAGCAAGAAGGGGAGGCAGCTGCATGAAATCCTGGCCAGTGGCAAGAAAATGTCATTCAGGGCTGGGCTATGGCAGGTTTTAGCAGTGGTGGTGGCTTGTGCCATTGCTGTTTAGCCATGCTGGGCTTGGGGACACAGGGACTCACGGGTGGCCACTCTGCCCCCTGTGACATTGAGGACAGGGAAATAGGCCTGATCATGGGTTAAGTTACCCAGATTTAGCTGAAATCTCAGCTGTGATTTCCAGTAGGAGATTATTCCCCATCCATGTGGACCTGAGCTCTCTCACACACGCCACCACCCCACCTCCATGGTTCAGGGGGTTTGGTGCTCATGAAGAGCAGGTCACCGCAAAAGCACTCCATGAACCCACCCCTGATTTCCTAACTGCAAGCTTGAGAGTCAGGCTGCTGCATCACAGCAGCCACACGATTCGTGTGTGCCTACAGATGAAGTCAGGGCTTGGAGGATTTTTGGATGTGAATTCCACTGAATTATCCCCAAGTGCTGCAGAAAGCAGTTCCAGGTCACTGCCAATCAGTCCTGCAGAGCTCTGCATGAACAGCCTGTATGATCCAGGAATGCTATCAGGGACTTTGATCATGGAGCTGATTCCTATCTCCCTCTCCAAGATCTGGGCAGGTATGTTTTTATAAGGCTCCACTGAGCTCAGAGCAGCCAACATTCCTGCAGCTGAAAAGTTTAGGCAGTAACAAGTTAGACAGCCCAGAGCTTTAATCCCAGTTTGGATAACCCTTTCTCAGAACTGTTAAAAATGAAAATTTGTGTTTGCTTTTTTTTTTTTATAACTAAATGAGGGCAATGACTGTAAGTAAGCAGTGCACTGTATGGATTAACTGACTGGCACAAGAGGTGCTTTGTGTGGGTGAATGCTCTGCTAGGGCTGCAGAGGACAGAGAGAGCCATCAGAGGGGCCCTAAGAGTTTCATTTCCTCAAGAGGGGGCAGAGAGAAGGGCAGACTCTGCCAGGCTTTTGTCCTTTCCCACAAACATCTCGCTGTCCTGGGCACCAGCAGCAGGAATTGTGCCCTGCAAAGGGCACAGGGCAGGGCTGAGCTGGGCCACCAGCAGCCAGGCTGCTGGCACAGAGCTCCTCCAGTGGCAGTCAGCAGATCCAGTGGGATGAATGAGCTCCTGGTCCTTTCTGCTGGCTTAGTGAATCCCAGGTTTCGGATTCTGTGGTGAGTCAAGTCCCTCTGCACAAGCAGCAGTGCCCAAAGCCCTCCTTGGTACCTGCCAAGGTCTCAGACAAACCTCACAAGGTCTCAGCTCTTGTGTGGTGGTCTCCTGCTTCCTTTCCCTTGAATCCAGGGGCTTTCCATGCTGGGTTTTGCAGAGATCCTCAGGCCAGAGTGCAGGGTCACCATTCCCCTCCTGCTCAGTTTGGCAGCTGCCTGCCAGCCCTGGGCTGCTGGGGCAGAGCAGGGTGGGAAAGTCCTCTGCATCTCCTCTCCAGCATCACAGCCACAAAAGAGTGGCTGCTCAGGAAAGGAGCTTGGAGGATCATTTGTGGAACAAACAGAGCTGGAGAGGGACATGGAGGGGATTTATAATCCTGACACCTGCGGTTCTACCCCTGTATCAGAGATGCTGTTCCCCGAGGTCTGCTGCTCCCCGAGCCCAGATCTGCTCTGCTGCACATGGACAGGTCTTTGCAGTGTCAATGCCTGCTTCTCCTTCTTAGACACCCAGGGAGTTCTGTTCTCTCCATGACAGCCACTTCTGCCCTCAGCCAATGCCTTGAAACCCCAGGAACCCTGAGCCTCACCACACCTCTCCCTGGGAAAACTCCATCCTGCTCCTCTTTTGTGAGAGAAGCTTGGTCAGAGAGATGGAATGAGTCAGCCAGAGAGGCAGTGACACAGCCCAGCACTCCCAAATGTCTCAGGACATGTGTGTGAGTCCTTGCAATCAGCTTTTTTTCCAGGGGGCTCATCCTTTCCTTATGTGTACCCTTTCCTCCTCGCTCCAATGTGCATTTCTGGGTGCTGCTGCCTCTGCTGTTCTCTCTCTCCCTCTGACCCTTTCCTGGGCCTCTGGCTGCTGGCCTCAGCCCACGGTGTGGAGCTGGCAGTGCTTGTCTCTCCCTCCTCTGATCCCTGCTGTGTTTAGTTTGGGAGATTGTGTTTCTGCAAGCAGGACCCCCACATGCAGGGGAACGTGGCTCCCTGGAGGAGGATGCTGGGGGAGACACAGCACAAACCCCTTGCAGCTGATGCCTTGAGATTTCAGCCTCTGTATTTTTCAGATCCTGCACTGCATTGGTGCATAACTCTAAACTCCATATAAAGTGGCAGCTACTGCCTTCACATTTTGGTCAGACAAAACAATTCCTCTGGGCCTGAAACTCAAGG
>JAYDZK010000057.1:8485594-8497599 GCA_034509185.1 Euphonia xanthogaster | reverse complement strand
TGTGCTGCCCAAGGTGGATCCATGGAGGAGATCCTTTTCATAAATCCCTGCTTTATTCTTTAGCTCTGTCCAGCCTCAGCTCTAGGCCAGCCTGCACAGGGCATCACACCCTGCTGGAATCGCCGCTTGGCACAGGCGGGGGCTCGGCAGTGCCAGGGTCAGTGCACCAGGGTTTGGGTCACTCAGGAGTGGCAGCAAGTGCCTTTTTTGTGGGAAGCATTTGCATAGTGGAGACTGAACATCTGGATTGTTGGGGTGAGTGACTCGGGGGGGTTCTGGATGGGGCCCAGGGCTCCACTGCCAGCTCCGTTACACCGAGCGCGCCACGTTCCACGGACAATGCTGCCTTTCACCAGACCCACAGAATAGCCTTTGTGCCTCCTGTGTGAGCCCTCTTTCTCTCTAGAAAGGCTTCCTCAGAGGCTGCAGGCACTGCTCCATGACTTGGAATGGTTTTCACCTGTGCCAGGAGTGATTTCACTCTGCCTTTTGCCATGGCTGGGCTGGTTGGTGGTGCCAGGTGCTTCGCTTTTCCCTTGCTGGCAGCTGGAGAAGCCCATGAGAAGAAGGAGTTGCATTGAGACCTCTTCATACCTGGAGAGAGGTGTGTGTAATCATGGAGTAGCACCAAGAGGTGTTTTTTATATCTGGGCTTTATTTAACTGAACCCATTCCTACTTTTCCCGCTGCTCTGCTCTAGAGAGTGGCTTGGCAGAAAGGGAGGTGTTGGGTCTGGAATTATTTTATTCATAGAATCAAAAAGTATTCTGAGATGGGACACTGAATGTTCATCAAGTCCAGCTCCTGACCCTGCACAGAACAGCCCCAAAATCCCCCCCTGTGCCTGAGAGCATTGTCCAAACTCTTCTTCAACTCTGGCTGGGTTGAGGCCATGACCACTGCCCTGTTGAGCCTGTTTGTGCCCCACCACCCTCTGGATGAAAAATCTTTTCCTAATACCCAGCCTAAGCCTCCCCTGGCACAGTTTTTGCTGTTTCCTTGAGTCCTCTCTCTGGTCACCAGAGATAAAAAATCAGGGCCTGCCCCTTGTCCCTTAAAGATTTTAAAGGACAACCCAACAGGATATTGGCACTTACATATTGATTCCACATCTTGTTTTCAAATGAAATTACTGCTTCTGTGCTGGGGATCCCTGGTGGATTCTGTGCCACAGCATGGGCCATGGGGAGCTCTGGGAACCTGGCCCTTCATTAAATGCCTTGAAATGGTTTATAGAGAGAGTCTAGGGGGCAGAAGGGGAGCACACAAGAAATTGAATCTTGGAGTTGACTGGCCCCTCACAGACAGAGCTCTCTCTTTCATTTCCAAGTCAGAAAGACCAACCATGGGCCCAAAAGCAGCTACAAGAGTGGCTTGAGGGTCATCTTGTAAGATCCAGATGGAATTATACTGAACTTTGTAAAGGCACTTCTGCAAACTCCAGTGAAAGCTGATCTGCAGCATTAGGCACTCAAATATGTCCCAAGTTTGGCTGAAGTTCTCTTCCAACTTCCCTGCTGCGGCCACTATTAAATATAATTGTAAGATACAAGGAAAAACACCAAAGAATGTTATTAGTTTATGAGACTGCGTTGCCTTGGCTACTTCTGAGGTGGAATTAATAGGAGAAAACCCTCAATTGTAAGAGGCCAGGGCTTCACTGTAGTCTCAAATTGTAATTTCCCTTCTCTCCAGTTCTGGACAGCGGACATTATCTCAGGAATCTATAGATAGTGTCTGAGTCATTCTTTAAAGTACAGCTAAAATGTAAAAACATTAAATAAAATATCCCTGCAGCTCCTCTGACCAGGGGAAGTGTTTGACACCTCATTTTACAGGCAGGGAAGAGTATGTGGAGGAGGAAAATTACGTGCAGAGAGTCATGTTGGAGTCCTGATGGTGGCTGAGCAGTTCTGACTCCTCTGCTTGCAGCTGCCTTTGCCCCATGGCTGAGCTGCTCCTCCCACCTCAGCATCTGCCCAGGGTAGCATCAGCTCACAGAAGCAGAGAATCAGGATGTGACTGGGCTTGGGGACAAAGATAAACGTACATTTATGATGTCCCAAAGGAGAAACTGCCATTTGAGCTCAGGTTTTTTGTGTAGGGCTGTGCAGGGAGCTGCTGAGCCACAGCTGGGAGCTTGGGCTTTCTGACTTTCAGGCAGTTCTGTGCAGCATCAGAGCGCCCCAGGGGCTCTGTGAGTGTGAGCTGTGTGGTGCTGAGGGTGTGTGTTCAGGCTGCTGCTGCACTGGGGCTGCTCAGGTGGAAGGGCTCTGGCAGTGTTTGCAGCCTGAAGCATATTTAGGATGTATATATCTGTGTGGAGGGAAAAGTGGCCATTGTCTGCTTGATCTTGGTACTCTTCCAAGGTAGCCTGCTCTCAGTGGAGTGGCCAGACAGTTTGTGGGTCTTTACCCTGAATATTCAACTCAGTTTCTGGCTAGGAAGGGATTTAGTGACCATGGGCCCTTGGCTGCTCCTTTTCATGGAGCTGGTTCCTTCACCCAGGTGTTACCTGGCTGCAGTGGGGCATCTCTCGTGGGGCAGGAAGGACAAGGACACTTTGGAATGAAACTGGGACTTGCAGCTAAGGAAAATCCCAGGCTGAGCTTTTCCCTCTGCAGCATCTGCAGAGTCAGACACTGCTCTCAGACCCAAAGGCTGCCCTGCTCCTCCTGCAGCTCTCATGGGCAGGTGCTCACTGGGGCTGGGTGTCCCCAGGTGTCTGGGGCTGCTCTGGGTGCCCTGGCCCCGTGGGTCACCCCGTGGGTCACCCAGGCTCAGGAGAGGCCTTAACCCCTGCCCTTTGTGCTCTGCTGCCCTTTAGCCACTGAGCTGCTGCCTCTTTGTTCTGGGCTTGTCTCCTTTGTACATCCCCACCCCTCTCTGGGAAAAATCAACATTTGCCTTGCAGAGCCTGGCCAACAGAAGGGGTCTGTATTCCATCCCGATGGCAGCCCCAGGCTTCCAGAGCTCCCATGATAAATCCACTGGTGTTTGTTGCCAGGGGGATCCTCTGAAACATAATTTTGGGAGTTCTGTGTGTGTGAAATGAGCAGGGAAGCTGTGAGCGGTCACTGGGGCGGAGGAAAAAAAAGTTTGGTTATATTGAGATTAGAATAAGATGGCAAGGAATTGTTTTAAAATCTAAGTAAGGATGATTTTTAAATTTTATTTTGTTTTTAACCTGAAGTACCATATTGCTAGTTTGTGCACTGGAACTGCACATGGTGCAGGAGCAGAGCAGAGGGGCAGACACTGGGCTGGGAGGTTTGCAGCAGGACTTCTCCTGTGTGGTCACAGGCAGAGCATTGCAGGCCTGGGGCAGTGGGGAGCAGAGCTGTGGGGTGGCTCAGGGGCATTTGATCCATATGGAAATACCACACTGGAGTTTTAAAATTCCTTTCCCCTCCTTCAAATCTGCCCGTGGTTTTCTCCAGCTAATCCATGGCCATTGCCAGATGAACCTGAGGGAGTGAGGTGAGGGAAGCTGTGAATGTTGGGGTGTTTTGGAGGGTGAAGGATGAGCACTGATTATTTGTTTTTCCCTTGTTTCCATAGTGCTCTGAGTGCTGAGCCTTATCCCTTGTCCACTCAGGCTCTGGGGGACATTTGTGTTATTAATGTTAATTAACCAACACATTTCTAGCTCGCTGGGGCTCTTGTGGCAGCTGGTTAATGTAAGAGTTTGATTATTAAAGTGAGAGTTATTTCCTTCTTTAGCAAGGCTGCAGCTTGGATGGGTTCAGATGCCTTCCCTCCTTCCCACCTCTGCTGGGATGCTGCAGGTTCTGCAAGTGGGACCAGGTCCAAGCTGCTCTTTCCATGACTTTACAAGCTCAAAACCCCCTCAATTAGTGAAAGTGCCACCAGGCACCTGCTCATTGAGTTCAGTTCTTGGGTCCTGCTTCTCTCTCTTGGATTTTGGCAGATAAGGACTGTGAGCAAGCGAGGAGTGTGGTGAAGACAGAGAAAATTTAGAGGGACAAGATCTCTCTGGAAATCTGGTTAGCAGCAACAGTGAACTTGGAGGGATTTTAGACTTGACAGTGGTTACCAGGTCCATCCCCAACCAGCAGAGCTTCACGAGAGCCGTTTTTATTCCCACATAAACCTTTTTCCCTTTCCTCCTGCTGTGAAGTGAAAGAATCCCCTAAGCCAGCAGAGCTGACAGGACATACAGAAGACCCATTTTTGCAGCCTTTTTCCAATTTGTGTGGACATTGGTGATGTGAATATTCATCTGCACAAGTCATCTGCTGTGGTGACGTGGCACCTTCGCCACTGCCCAGATCACTGGAACACTCCAACCAGAAGGATCACAGATGATGACTAACACACTTTTTTTTATGAAAAACTGCTTGTGCTAATTTTTTTTCTAGTGCTTTCATGATTGTCCAGCCTATCTCTGAATGAGTATCAGCTGTGTGGAATTTGTGGTCAGTAAAGAACAGATGATCATGAGGGGTGGTGAAATGATCTTGTTATTTCCATGAAGTGAATATCTGAGGACTGAGCTTACTCACCTCAGAATAAACTCATGGGGAGAAGGGGGAGTCTCTGTATTGTTTGAAGGCCATTTTAGCTCCTGAAGAACTTGCCAAAGCACTTGAAATCACTCCAATGTTTTAGCCTTGACACTGAAATTGAATGTCTCCAAAAAGCTGAGCCTTATTTCAAGCACGAGCTTGAATCCACTGCCCAGACAGAAGTGTGTGCTCTGGGCTTTGTGGGTCAGCCAAGGCAATTTTCTGGCCTTAAGCTTTACAGATGCAAAAATTGATTTCCTGAGAATTCCTGCAGTTTAATTTGAGTTAACAATTTGAATCAAATCCTACGTTTGAGCCAAGGTTGGAGTGCTGTGTCCCCTGCCACCCTCTACCCCATGTGCAGGGCTGGTGCTTCCACCTGACAGCTCCTTGCTGTGGCCAGACCACTGCTGGCCCTGGGGCAGCCTTTCTAACTCTGCAAAAACTGAGGCCTGGGTCTTGCTGCCTCTTAGCATCAGCACAAGCTTTTGGAACGTTTTTTTAGTGTTAGAATGCTTTTGGCACCTGCTAAAGTAGAGTGTTGTGGTAGGAATAGATGGGTCTTGCTAATGCCAGTTTTCCTGTGGTTTATTTGAGGGTGGTTTCCTTGAGGGTGATTTTGACTCAGGCTGGGTTCTCTTTAAGTGTGAACTCATGGCTCTGTGTGCTGGTGAGCAGGGTTGTGTGGCTCCAGCTCCCATGAGAGGGAAATTGGTGGTGTTTTAAACTGTCTGTGCTCAGCCTTGGACCTGGACACAGCTTGTTGGTGCATCTGGGCTGTGTTGGAGAAGGTAGTGGAGCACTCCTGAGTCTGCAATCAGTGCCCTTTGGCCACAGCATCCCTCCATCCCTCCCTCCAGCATCCCTCCCTCTATCCCAGCATCATCCCTCCCTCCATCCCTCCCTCCACCCCACCAGCATCCTTCCCTCCATCCCTCCAACATCCTTTCCTCCAGCATCCCTCCCTCCATCCCTCCAGCATCCCTCCAGCATCTCCTCATCCTGGTGAAAGCTCAGTTTGCTGCCAGAGATATTTGATCCAGAATGAAACCATGCACTAGGGTTGAAGGTTTTTTTTTTTATTATTTTTCTAGCTGTGCTCAGCTCCTTTGTAAAGAGTTTCTGTTACACAGAATCTGGAAAAGTGTCTTTTATTCTTCAGTGCATGTTTCTGATTAGTGTTGGAAATGAACATGAATTTTTTCCTTTTTTTTTTTTAACTGTATTCCTTTTGAGGTTAATGTTGCAAGTGGATTTCAAGCTAATGGAAGAGGAGATGTAATTGTGTGGTTCACTGGACTCGGAGCCACAGAGATTCTTCTTCCTTTGCTAATGTGCACCCAGATGTCCCTCCCTTGCAGTCCCCTGAGGCCCTGTGTCCCCAGCTGTCTCCAGTGACACCCCCATGTGCAGGCTCTGCCTCCAGAGGACGCGTCCTGTGTCAGCACTGGAGCTCTGCAGCTCAGCCTGCAGCAGCTGCAGCGTTGGAGGAGCTGTGGAGGCAGGGATTGTGCAGTGGGGATCTACCCATGGGTGGGATTTCCTCCTGTTAACAGCTCCAGGTCTTCTCCAGTCACTCTTTTTTATCCCTGGAGCTTTTAGAGCCTGTCTGGGTGAAGCAGGGTGAGCTGCAGCTGTCAGTGAAGGCAATTCACTGCCCACTCTCTGGATGGGACCTGTGCCACAGGTACAACGAGAGGGATTGCACACCCTGAGAGGTCTGGGAGTGTTGAGATGGACCTGCACAATGGACAAAGGTGGAGAACCCCGTCCCAGCTGTCTGCACTGGCACCTGGGCAGGGCAGTGACACCCTTGCTGTCCTCTATGTGCTCCCAGGTGACAGCAGGAGGGCCTGAAGGGATGGCAGAGGGCAAGATGGGGTGCAGGAGGTGGGGCTGGGTGTGTGCAGTGCACAGGGGCTGCAGGTCCTGCCCTGGGGGGAGTCAATCCTGCCAGCCTGGGCTCCAAAAGCTGCTGCAGGTCCTGCCAGCCTGGGCTCCAAAAGCTGCTGCTGGTGTGTAGGGGCTGTGACCCCTCTGAAGGGTTGTTCTGCTGAGGAGCCTGCACCACCCCAGAGCTGGAACCATCCCGAGGTGGCTCTGTGATTTTCCTGGAGCTGTACACCCCAGGAAGCCAGGAGCAGTGTGGATATGTCCAGAGCAGCTCTGTTCCTGGATGGAGACATCTCCAGTGCTGTGTGGACGCCCTGCAGTGCTGGGCTGGTGCAGAAGGAAGCTGAATTATCTGAGCTCAGACCCTGCAGTCGATACATGTCACAGAAGCAAGGGTCACGCTGGCTGCTCAGATGAGCTGGTGCTGCTTTGCTGACTCCAGCACAGTGTGGGATGGCTCCTGCTGGTTTGGCCCATCCCTTTCCATCACCACCTTTGTTTGGCTTGAGTTCTTTTGTTTGTTTGGTTTGGGTTTTTACTGGACTGTGTAGAGAGAGCGAGTTCCTGAGCTGTGTCCCCCATTGCTTTTCCTCTCTGCGTGGTTTCTGTTGATAATGGGAACTGCTCACTTGTCCTTTGGAGTTTTACATCATGGCAGCGTAGCAGCATGGATGGCTTACAGAGAGGAGGAAATCAGTCTCATGGGCTCTCTTCACTGGTACATCTGTGATGGGTTTTCTCCTTCAGCCAGGTCTATGAGCTCTCAGAGAACCTGTCACACCTGAGGTAGCCCAGCTACCCCAAATGGCATGAAATCAGCAGGATGGCTTCTGAGGTAGTGCTGGAAACAGAAAGGTTTTAATAAAAGGCAAAATAACAAAGCTCTTACAGAGAAAAACTGAGCCAGGGGCAGGAGGTTCTTCTCCTGCTAAAAACCCCCACAAAAGTGATTATTTCCTTTGTTTTCTTTTTTTCTAGTGAATAACTTAGGGAGGATTTTTGGCCTCAGTCCAATTGGGTAACTCTAGGTTTGAGGTGAAGTCCCAAAGGTCCTAGGAGGTGTCTTTTTACCAAATTGAGGAGAGAAACTTCTGGGCTTTTTGCCTTTTTAAGGAGACAAAGGATAATTTGGTCAATAGGGGGCACATTCCTACACACGTACCCAGAAGGTTTGGTGTGTATCATCCAAAAACTCTGCTGTGTTTTGGAGAATATGCATTGACTTTATTGGAGATTACCATCTCTGGCAATTCCCTGGTTAGCTCTAGGTGCAGATTCAGCCAACTCAGCTAGAAAAGTCTCACTGGAGATCTCTCCAGACAACCTGGATTCCATGCCCTGCAGCAGGGTGAGCGCCCAGAAGGTGCTCCCATTTCCATACTGGGATGCTTTACTATTGGATTTGCAGGCAACCCCCATGGCAGGGAGGAATGATGAATCTGACTCCATGTTCTCAGAAGGCTGATTTATTACTTGATGATACTATATTATATTAAAGGATACTATACTATAGAATACAGAAAGGATACTTACACAATGCTAAAAAGATAATAATGAAAGCTCGGGACTCTCTCCAGAGTCCTGACACAGCCTGGCCCTGATTGGCCAAAGAGTGAAAACAACTCCCAGCAGAATCCAATGGAACAATCACCTGTGGGTGAACAATCCCCAAACCCATTCCACATGTGAGCACAGCACAGGAGAAGCAAAGGAGAGAAGAATTGTTTTCCTTTAATCTGAGGCTCCTCAGCTTCCCAGAAGAAAAATCCTGGGCAAAGGGATTTTTTCAGAGAATGTGAATGCCACATTTCACATCCATTGTGTTACATCAGCAGCTGCAAGAAGCGTGGAACAGTAGAAAACCTGGTCCAGTATTGTCTGGAGGGAGCAATTTAAAAGTGAGCCTGGCACTGAGATGATCATAGGGGCCATTCTGGGCTTTGTCAGTCGTGAAGAAGACCCCGGAGAAGCCCAGAGGTTTTGGGTGCTGCTGCCTTTCTGCTGGGCCATATGGCCCCAGCCCGTGGATCTGGAGGGAATTAGTCATTGATTATAAAATGGGAAAAAACTTGCTCAGTAGTGAGCCAAGGTGGGGCTGAGCTAGGCTCTGTCCTGCTGAGGCACATCCGCGGGGCTGAACGAGCCACTCTTGGCCTGACTGATTTTTAACTGTTGGGTTCTTCTGTTCTGAATTCCTCCTGGTGGGAACAAGGGGGAGAATTCCCAATTTCAGCTAAATAAAGCACATTGCACTGTGCTTCTAAGTCCAGTGTGCTCCAGTGCCTTTCCAGCGTGGCTCGAGGGCGTTTGCACGGCGCTGAGGGAGGGCTCACAGGCACTGTGTCTGCACTGGAAATGTTTCATTTCCATTTCACAGCTCCATGTGGGGCTCAAACCGCTGCTCCCAGGCTATAAATAGAGGTAACCCCAGAACAGGCTCAGCAGCTGATGCTCTCTGCTCCTGCCCCCTCCCTGGCTCCTTGGCAGTGTGTTCACAGCCGCATATTTTTAGCTGTTGCTTTCTCGTTATTTATTTTATTTTATTGCCAGGCTGCCAGCTTTCCCTGCAGTTTATCTGCTTTCCAGGACTGTGTCTGGATCCTCCCTCTGGAGGGGCAGTGAGGCATCACTGATAGCAAGCTTGGCTTGGATTCTGCAGCTCTCCCTCCTCTCTCTAGATTTTCTGTGAAGGTTTTGGGCTGCCTGGATGAATTTAGTGTTTACTCCTCATTTTCCCTTTGTCTGAGAAGGGATGAACAGCATAATTATGTATTATTAATGTTGTTAACGGGCAGTGAAGCAACAGCTGTCAGAAAAACCTCCTCCTAATGCTGCTTCCAGCACAGAACAAGTCAACTCAGCTGGTTGAGAAAAGGGTGAGAATGGTAATTCCAGCTCCCCAGGGAAAACCTGGGAGACAGGGCACACAAAGAAACCCTCAGAAGGGATAAAAGCCACAGGCTCAGCCAGGGCATGGATGCTCTGATGGCTGTGCTGGATGCTCCAAGTCCTGTGTGTGTTTTTCCACTGCTGAAGTGGTTGCTGAAGGGAATAAAGCTGATTTCCTAGATGTGATCCTGTCCAAGCTTGTGAGCTGCTCGTTCAGCTTCCGTCCTGCCCCGCCGCAGACTGAATGAGGCTTTGAACATGAAAGGCTGTTCTAACCAGCTCAGCATGGCTGCAGATCTGCATTCCTCAGCCTGCCACCCATCAGGGGTGGTTTTCTCTGCTTTTTGAGCCATTCTAAAAGCTGGATTTCAACACTGCACCTTGCCTACACACGGGGAACTCAGAGGTGTTGTGTCTGCACGGAGCAGAGCTGGGATGTGACTGCTCTTGCAGCCTGGCTCAAGAAGAGCTGTTTAAAAATCTGCTCAGCAGAGGAAATAGGGCTTTCCATTCTTGCTAGCATCCAAAAAAGCAGTAGTCATTTAGAGAGGAGAAAATAATTTTTAAAAAGATTCGGGAACTTGGAATTAGTGCGCACAGGGAACTCAGAGGTGTTGTCTCTCTGCATGGAGCAGAGCTGGGATGTGACTGCTCTTGCAGCCTGGCTCAAGAAGAGCTGTTTAAAAATCTGTTCAGCTGTTTAAAAATGTTCCTCTGTTCAGCAGAGGAAATAGGGCTTTTCATTCTTGCTAGAGTCCAAAAAAGCAGTAGGCATTTAGAGAGGAGAAAAGAATGAAGAAAAAGATTCAGGGACTGGGTTTAATAACAAAAATATGTTCAAAATTTAAAATGCACAAGTTCCCAGAAGCTTCAGCCCTTGTCCTGCTGTCAGTGATGGAAAGTGAGGCTGGCTGAAGGGTGTAGCACCAATCTGCCCAGTTGCAATGCAGGTACAGCTCCTGAGCAGACAGGCTGGGTGTTCCTGTGTGGGGGTGCACAGTCCTGGCTCTGTTTTTGGCTCTTTGGGGGCAGGGAAGGGCCCTTTCCGAGGAGGGGGATGGCTCTGGGTGGTGCTGCCCATGGGTTCTCCTGTGTTGCCCTTTCCCAGGAGCAGCCCTGTGGTTCAACCACATCACGTTGTAGGCACAGAGGCTTTTTATGTTAGAAGAGGAAAGGGACAGAGCAAACACACATGTGCATATATATATATATAAATTTATATACACAAGCACAGGGTTCTGAGCATGAAATGCTTTTTCCATCTCCAGCTGCCAGGCAGCTCTTTTCCCTTCCCTCCCTCTATCCCAGGCCTTACTGGTATGAAAGTTTTCCTGCCTTTTTTCTATATATATCTATTTCTTTTTTAGTATTTTTTTTTCCTTGTATGATGCACTCTTCTAGCTGACAAGGTTTGTAAGGTTGGGATTCCATTACAAATCACAGTTTAGAGCTGTTCTGCACCTTAAATTCATGCCCTTTTAATCCCTTTGCTTCTTGTCCAACAGATCTGGTAGATGGTGAGAAGACAATTTAAATAATATAATTGACTGGCATCACCACCCTCAAATCCTGGGGGTTTATTATCTGTTTGCAGGTAGAAACCTTGGCCCAAGGTTTTTTGTAAGCTGAGGCAGGGTTTGGAATGAGCTGAGGAGCTTCTGTGGCTTGGCAGCTCCAGCTTCTGCTGCCTGAGTTGATGGACCCTGTCCTGGAGCTGGTGTCCATCCTGGACCCCATCCTGCTCCTCCAGCAGGACCCCCAGAGGCTGGGGAGCCACCAGACCTGGGAATGTCCATCCCAGGACATCAGAACCCTCAGGGGGATTCCAGGATACAGCATCCCACCTGAGGTGCTTCACTGCATTTATTGCATTTACCACCTTTATTGAGGTAAAAAACCAGAAACTGAGGTACAAATCCATGGCTGTGTTTTAACTAAATGGGAATTCTGGGGGTTTTAAGGAGAATTTCGGTTCTTGGTGAGTGGGAAGTGAGTGCTGTGGCAATCATTGTTTTACAAATAGGCAGCTGAGATGGCAGAGAAATGAAACAAGTTGATGATGGATTAGAAATGTTGTTGTAGTCAGCAGGTGCCATGGCTTGCCTGGAGTCTGGGAGGCAGGCAGGCACCTGGGAATTCCTGAGGACTCTCTGAAATGGGTGTGGAAGGGGAGGTACATCCCCTGTTCCACTGCTCTGACCCCACAGCAGGGGTCACATTCTCAGATCCAGGGAGAGTTACACGTTATTTTAACCAAAAAACACCTCAGGAGAGACCTCCACCTTTCCCTGAAGATGATGTGTTCCCAGCATGTGAGTGCATCCACTCAGAGAGGAGTCTCTCTAAGTGCAGGACTCATGAAAATCCCTAAATTCCTGTGCTCTCCTCTCCCAGCAAGAAAATCTACCTCAGAAAGAGCTGCACTTCTTTCTAGGATAAAACATCCTGGAGTGAGAGGTGAACATGAATGTCCCACGCGATGATTTCTGGAGTCCCCTCTGGTGTTTCTGGAAACCCTAAATACATTTGTGGGTTTGCTGGGTTAGAAAAATTGTCCTGGATTGCCAAGCAAGTTGCATTCTGAATCCATCTGTAGGGCAGCTGTCTCCTGTTCAGAGGGCAGTTTTCCTTATCTCTTCCACACCCAATCCTCTCTCAGGGGAGACACCTGCTGATAACAGGCCATTGAATGTC
>JAYDZK010000057.1:8460397-8473763 GCA_034509185.1 Euphonia xanthogaster | reverse complement strand
CCTGCAGGCCTTTGGCTGTTCTGGCTGCTTCCTGCAGCTTTCCCAGTGCAGCCTGGACCTCTGATCCCTGACTGGGCTTGCAGCATTCACCCTCTCCAGCTCAGGGCTGGGGCTGTGGGCTGATGCTTGCCTGATGTGCTAAAGCCCTGGTGGTGTGGGAAATGGATTTGTAGAGAGTTCTTTAAAACCACCTATTGCCTAATTACAAAACACTATAAACATTTCTTAACCTATCGACCTTTTACCACACTATTCTATAAATACCTTAAAACTAATCACCTAAAACTACTCTTCATAAATCTCACTACATCCTTCATAATTCTATTTCTCTAAAATATCTAATCTTATTTACAAAACTACCCTTTAAAACCTTTTTCTAACTCTATTTCTCTCACAACAACATCAATCCTATTTTATAACACTTCTAAATCAACATTTCTTATCTCAAAATTTACATACAGATGCACACTATCTAACCTTTCTATTAAAACTTTAAAAACTCTCTACAAATCCGTTTCCCACAGGTGGAAGTGCTCAGCTGTGACTGAGGGACTGCACTGAACTAGGCAGGACAGAAAACAGCTCAGATGAAATGCCCCAGGAACATAATCCCAGCATAAAACTGGAGAGGCAGTGAGGAGTTCTACCTGAACTCCTGCAGGTGTCTGTGCCCCTGCTGGGGCTGGTGACAGTGGCAATACTGCTGACCCCCTCCTGGCTTCCCTGGGCTCTGTGCCAGGGCCACAGTCCCTGCTCATCCCTATGTCCATGCCCAGAGAGCAGCTCCTGGCCTGGCAGAGGTGTGTGACAGAGAAAGCTCCAGCTGAGCCTGGCACAGGGCTTGCTCAATTTCTTTTTTTTTTTTTTTGTGATTTCCTTCCTTGCTTTCTCTGCACCTGGCAGTGCTTCCTGCAGGCTGCCACGTCCAAACCTGGGAGGGAAAACGTGTGCAGCTTGTGGCAGCCCCGTGAGCACGGGCTGGCAGCAGAGCAGGGCTCCTGCCCCGTGTCTCAGCACTGTTTGCACGTGGAACTTGGGCTTGTTTTTACACCAGACACCAGTGGTTTCCCTAAAAGTGGTTTCCTTGCTCTGCCTCCTCCCTCTCCTTGTGGCTTTTCCAAAATTAGCCCCGGGGGGTTTGAACCCCAAAAAGGCAGAGCTGGCCGGGGCAGAGAGTTCTCTGTGCTCTTCCTAAAATCTGGGTGTGCTTGACTTCCCCTCAGCCTTTAGCAGCTGTGGTGGTTTTGCATGGGAGATTGTAATTGACAATCTGTAGAGCAAAAGCCACTGCAGCAGTACTGCTAGAGAATGGAATGTGTATTTGCTTTCTCTGTGTACACTTGTACAGTGCACAGACCACTGAACACCCATTTGTACAGACATCTGAGAAGCTTCTCAAAAACAGAAAAATGGGGAATTCCAAGCCCAGAACTAAGAGGGTCACTGGGAATACACCTCTGAAGGGAACACACCCCCATGTTGACATCACCAGCACAGGGAACCCCTCTCTCAATCACAGGCACCCCATTATTTACCTTCTATGCTTTGTGATCACTGCACCTTTAAAGTGAATCCATTAAAATTTGCATGAGTACTTCGTGCAGTACTTCATACTTCAGGTCTGAATGAGAGCAGCTGCCTGGAGGTTTTGTGCATGTCAAGCTCAGTTGCATCAAGCACAGTTTGGGTTCACTTCCCTGAGTGCCTCCTGGTGATCTGCCCTCCAAGGAACGGTGCTTTTACCCTTCCCAGCCACCTGGCTCTTGATGGGTTAAAGTCTGGAGGTTAAAATGAGCGCTGCCCCCATCCCTCCTTCCTTTCCATTCACCTCCTTCCTCTCTCCATCCTTCCCCGGGGTTTTCCCCTTCCTCTCCAGCCTCAGGAGCTGGGCCATGGGGCTGCCTGGTGCAGGCAGGGCAGTGGGGTTTGTGCTCCACGGGGCTGTGCAGCTCCCCCGTGTCCTTGCTTTGTGTTCAGCACCTTTGAGATCCGAGGCAGGAAACGTGCTTGGAGCCCGTCAATGGGAAAGCATTGCTCATTGTCCCCTCCAGTGCCTTGGGCTCTGGCAGTAGGAGCATGCAGAGCTCTGCTAGCAAACAGTGAATGAGCAGGATTTGGGAAGGAATCTGAATCCTCTGCCCCGGGAATAACATGCTGGGGGAGAGAGAGACATTGGAGAGAACCTTCCCGAAGGACCGGGCTGTCTTGGGGCTGCTTCCCATCCCCATCCCTGGGGATGTGCAGGGCTTGGTGCTGCCTGGGGGCTGGGCTGACCCCACAGCTGGGTGCTGGCTGTGCTCCTCCCTCTGGTTTGGGAGCACTGAAACTGCAGCTGCTGCTGAACGGGACAAATCCTCAGTGTTGAGAAGGGATAGAATGTCCTCACTGTCCTTGCTTTGGGCAGTGAGGCCAGGCTGTGCAAAGGTTTCAGCACTTTCTGTGGTGCCTGGAGTCTTTCCTTGGGGGTTTATTCATCCAGCAGGGCAATAACCTTTCCTTCTGCCCATGGCATGAGAGCAGTGCCAGGCTGAGTCACAGCTGTCACACTTGGGTGTTTCTGTGTGAACTCATGAGGTTTTTGGGGCAAATACTGTCACTTGGGCCACGCTGATCACACAAGGGTGCTGTCAGCACACCTGGCCTGTGGAACATCTGTGCCTTCCCTCCCAGCATTGCCTCGGCATGAGGGTTGAGTGATTTCTTTGCCAGCTCTGGGGATGGAGGCTGTGCCCTTGCATCTGGCTGGGTGATCAAGCTGCACTGAAGGAAATACAGGTTGGATATTAGGAAAAAGTTTTTTCCAGCAAGGCTGATAAAGTTCTGGAATGGCTGCCCGGGGAGGTGGTGGAGTCCCCGTCCCTGGGTGTGTTTAACAAAGCCTGGGTGTGGCCCTGGGTGCCAGGGTTTAGCCGAGGTGTTGGGGCTGGCTTGGACTCGATGATCCTGAAGGTCTCTTCCTTGCTGGTCATTCTGTGAATTCTGTGATTATCAACAGGGATCAGTGTGGGATGGCTCGGGAGGGCCGTGCAGGGTGGTCGGGCAGAGGGCAGCCCCCGCTGGACGTGCTCACGCCGTGTCCCCGCTGCCCGCCCGAGCCAAGGGGAAGTTTCCGTGTGGGCCAGCCCATCTCTGCATCCCCTCATCCCTCCATCCCTCCATCCCTGCGGGCACAGGAGCAGCGGGCACCGGGCTCTGCAGGGCTGCTCTGCTGCCCTGCCCGGGCGTCTCCGGCAGCCAAACCCGCTCTCAAACCCCACCTCCCTCCGGGGAGAGATCCGAGAGCTCCTGCCCGGGCCAGACACTTCCACTATCGCTTCTGGCAGGCTGGGAAATCCTGCTGCTCGCTGCCAGGCCCTGGGGAGGAGGGAGAGGCGCTGCCAGGGAAGCCCCCGGGGGGCTGCAGGACCAAGGAGCGCCGGCCCCGGGTCCAGCCTGGTAGCAGCAGCAGCAGCCCCGTGATGCTGAGCTCGGAATGAAGTCAGCCTTCATCAGCCGAATAGTTTATGCATGAATCGAAACTTCAGACCTGGCAAAAAGCGGGGGGAGCGTGCGGGATCTGCGCTCTTTTAAAACGCTGCAGCCAAGGAAGGAGGAGGGGATAGAGGAAATAGCAGGAAAATAAGACTGGGGAAGTGGGGAGAGATTTGAGAAGCTGGATGAGCTGTTCGCTGTGTTATTGTGAGGAGCCAAGTTCCTCAAGCATCTCCTGGTGGATATTAAGAGGGAACTGTGGAGGCTGGAGCGTTCCCCTGGACACTCGCACGCTGTAGCTTTAAGACTGTTTTACAGAGGACTCGGGATTTCCAGTTTTCCTGCGCCTGGTGGAGTATTTCAGGGAGTTACAGGATTTTTCGGGTCATGTACCCCCTTTTCCTTTCTTCTTCCTCCTTTCTCTTTCTCTCTTACTCTTCTTTTTCATTTCAAAGAGACAAGGCTACTTCAGTTTGGAGCACAAACATATGATCAGCACATGGAAATGTGGTAATTTGGATGCATTCATGATTGCAACAGATTGAAGAAATTAGACCAGACAAAGAGCTTTTTTTGGAAGAGGAGGAGGAGGAGGCAAGGCAAGGAGGGAGGGAGAGTGGGGGAAAGAAGGGGACGCCACCGAAAAAAGGGACGGCCGTGACACGCGGATGCTAAATATATCCCGTAGTAATGGAGAGGGACCGGATTTCAGGTAGGCTATTGATCTTTTAATATGTTGTATTCTGCCCCTTCCCTCCTACCTTTCCAGCGGCTTCTGTACTTTGGGAAGAAGAACAGCCCTGCTCCGGGTGGATTTCAGCCGATTCCTTTATTTATTTCCTTTTTTTTTTTTTTTTTCCCTGCAATCCTTCCCTTCTGCATTTTTTTTCTTTCTTTTTTTTTTTTTTTTTCCCATCCTCCTGAGCCCTGGAGACAGACGGTGATTCCAGCAGAAGCCGGGAGGGGGGCGAAGGGGGGAAAGCAAGGGGGGGAAGAAGAAATTGTTTTCTAGGTCTGGATTTCATTTGAGTGCCTCTCTCTCTCCCCCCTGGGCTCCCATGTGCCGCACGGCGCGGGGGGATGAATGCTGAGCCTGTTAGCTCAGAGCTGCGAGCCGGGCACAGGCAGGAAAAGCACCGAGCCCTTGGCATGGAGACGCGCTTCTGCCCTGAAGGTTGGCTCCTGGCTGTGTGTCTGTCTGTGCGTCTGCGGTGATTTTCCTGCTTGCCAAAGTATCCTCCCTGCGTTTTTGCCCTCACAGTCCTGCCTGGCTGGGCAGGAGATGCCGGCGTGTTCCAGAGCTGCTCCCTGCTTCTCCCAGAACTGCTCCCTGCTCATTCCAGAGCTGCTCCCTGCTCATTCCAGCGCTGCTCCCTGCTTCTCCCAGCGCTGCTCCCCCTGCTCGTTCCAGAGCTGCTCCCAGCTTTTCCCAGAGCTGCTCCCTGCTTCTCCCAGCGCTGCTCCCTGCTTATTCCAGGGCTGCTCCCTGCTTCTCCCAGAGCTGCTCCCAGCTTCTCCCAGCGCTGCTCCCTGCTTCTCCCAGCGCTGCTCCCTGCTCATTCCAGAGCTGCTCCCTGATTCTTCCAGGGCTGCTCCCTGCTTATTCCAGGGCTGCTCCGTGCTTCTCCCAGAGCTGCTCCCAGCTTCTCCCAGCGCTGCTCCCTGCTTCTCCCAGCGCTGCTCCCTGCTTCTCCCAGGGCTGCTCCCTGATCATTCCAGAGCTGCTCCCTGATTCTTCCAGGGCTGCTCCCTGATTCTTCCAGGGCTGCTCCCTGCTCTCTGCTGGGCTTCACCTTGCCGGCCGTGCGTGGGGGGAGAGGCAGAGCAATGAATAACTCCATTTAATTCCGGGCTTTCCCCGCAATTCCCGCCCCGTGGTGCATGTCCGAGCGCTCCCAAGAGCTGCTCCCGGCTCCGGGCAGCTGCCGGGGGGTGGTGGCGCTGCCCTGAGCTTCTGGGGTGGCTCTGGCTGGTGGTCTCTGGTGGCGGGGACAGGGGGCAGGCTGCCTGCTGTCCCACTCTGAGCAGGGTGACGGGGAAGCTGAGGGAGGGGTGTCAGTGCCCAGGCTGGCAGATCTGGGGGGTGTCCCTCCTCCGTGCCAGCCGTGGGCACAGCCCGGCTCGCCCTCCCGGGCGCCGGGGCTCTGTCCTGGGCGTGCCCTGCCGGGCATTGCCGCCGGGAGGGAACCCACAGCGGCCAGAGGAAGCGCTGAGGGCAGGGTGGAGCCAGGCTGCGGCCAGGGAAGGCTGTTCCCACGGCTGGCCCCGTCCAGAGCCGTGCAGGGATGTGCTGGGAGCCCCTGGATGAGATTTACCTGCAGGAGCAGCCTGCACTCCCCAGCGCCTCTCCGGAGCGCGGCTGGCACCTCCTCACCCCTCTGTCCCTCTCTCCTGCTTGTGCTTTCTGCTCTGAGCCACTTCAAAGCATTCCCGAGAGCTGCCTGTGTTTCAGCAGCTTTGGGCTGGGCAGCCTGAGCAGCTGGGCAGGGACAGGAGGGACAGGAGGGGGTGACAGGGGGTTGATCCCATCCCTGGTGCAGTGCTGGGGCCGCCTCCTCCTCACAGAGGTGCTGGGCAGCTCTGCACAGGGCACCAGTCCCTGGTGGTGTGATCCAGGGCTTTTGGTTCGGAAGGAGCACCAAAGGTGGGGATCTGTGAGCCCTCAGGCTGCCAGGAGCACAGAGCCCTGGTGCCTGGGCTGGCTGTCACTGCTCCCAGGGTGGGTAGGAAGACCCCAGAGCATCTTCGTGCCAAGGTGCAGGAGCTCTTGCTGGTGCCTTGGGGCAATATTTGCAAAAAAACAACATCCAGTGCATCTGGAACTGGTTTTCCATTGGTTTTCCCTGCTGTGAGCAGGGATGGCACGTGGCTGTGCCTGGTGACCTGGGCCAGGTGTACATAAATGTGCTGTGTGCCTTCACCAGAGGAGGTTGCCAGGACGATGAGCAGAGCTGCTCTGCCCTCGCTCAGACTGTGTGGGACCTTGGAAAGGGGCAGACCATCCTGGTGGTGTTTGTGATACATGACTTTGGCATGAACTGTGGGATGGGGAAATGGATGGCCTGCAGGTCTGGTCTCTGATCTGCTCTCTGATCTGCTTGAAGGAGTCAGCACAGGCAGGCAAAGCTGCTCAGCTGGGCCAGTAGAGGGAATGACAAAACGTGTGGCAAAACTGTTCTTGAAGAGATTCTGGGCACGGAAGTGGCAAATAATGGCTGGAATCGATGATTTTAGGAGTCTTTTCCAACCGAGGTGTTTCTGTGGTTCTGATATCTCCAGGCTGTGCTGCTGACTCTCGGATCCATGGCCCAGAGTGGGTGCACAGGGAGAGCCCAGCTCACCCTGCTCCTGCTGGTGTGCTCTGAGGGTGCCAGGGGCTCTGGCACTGCTGCCGGAGGGGAGCAGGGAGCAGAGCTCAGCCCCAGCCAGCAGGAAGGCTGGGCCCTGCCTTTGGTGACTAACTGGGAGATGCTTTGGATGAAAGCAGACCCGTGCCACGCTGGGGGCCCTGTGCCAGCCACTGCTCTGGCCCTAAGCGTGTTTCCAGCGTGGGGAGAGCTGGCTGCTGAGCCCAGCGTGGGCTGCAGATGGGATGAGGGCACTCCAGGGCGGGTGGGACCGGGGCCTGGCCTCTTCTCTGGGGTCTGTTTTCCACAGCTGCTGGCTGGGCTTGTCCCCTGGGGTGTCCTCTGCCCAGGGAGAGCCTGGGCTCTCCTCCCAGAGCCATGTGCCACCCCAGGGGATGGCAAACACCTGGAGCCTCAGGGGAAGGCATGGGCGGTGCGAGGTGAGGCTGCAGGGCTGTGCCAGGTCCAGTGCCACCCAAGGGGCTGCCTGCTCTGTGACAAGGTGCCAGTCTCACTCAGCTGACACCTCTGGGTGCTGGCAGAAGGAACACAATCTCACGGAACCTGTTTGTCTCTTCTGAGCCAGCTAACTCATTTCTCACACATTTGTGAGAGCTGTGAGGGCATGAAAAGCACTAGCTCTAGATGGAATGGTTTCTGGTTTGGGGCTGGGAGCTGTGCTCTGGGCTCTGTCCCTCCGTGCCAGGTTGCGCTGGTGGCAGTGGCCTGGAGATGGCTCTCCTGTCTTTCCCTAGCAGCCTTTTTTCCATTTTGACTCTCTACAAAGCTTTAATTGCCAATGCTGCGGGGCCTCTTGCCTCTTTTTAAAAGAAAAGGAAAGGTCTGCTGCTCCCTGAGCAGAGGGGATTTGGTTCCTGCCGTGTGAGGTGAGAGGATGGGTGCAGCAGGGATGTGTGATCTCCCAGTGAAATTACTCATTTCAAAATTGCACTGGGAAAGCTCATCTGAAGAGTTAAGAGGTGATGACGAATATGTGATCAGAGCACCTGACTGCAGTGAGTGGCATGTGTTGGGCAGAGCCAGGCACGGGGGCTGGAGGTGCACAGAAAGAATAGAAAGAGTTAATTAACCCATTGGTGATCACTCTGAACCTTTCAGTTCCATCCACTGCAGGTATGTTTATGTGCAATATTCTCACATATGGTTTATAATTTATTACTTATTATTCTTATATTATTATATTCTGGTTTTATCCATCACCCTGAGCAGCAGGGACACAACCCCTGATTGCAGGATGTCGTTTGCAGGGGCTGGGTGGTCACAACAAAACATCTTTGATATTCTCAGAGCTGCCTGGGAAGCACGGCATGCCTGAACTGAGAAAGAGGAAAGGAAAGCAGGGTGCTGGTTGTGATTGCTGGAGGTGTGAGGGATGCACTCGATCCTTCATTTTTTAAAATAAAGTTTATCTTCTAAAGGTGTGTGCCAGGGCAGAGGTTGAGGCTGCTTCTGATGACTTCAGCTATCTTTGCTGTCTCAGGGTTCTCAGTGTCCCTAGGAAATGGCAGACAAAGGCCTGACGTGTCTCTGTTTAGTGGCTTCTCACAGCCTCACTCCTTATTTGCCAGACATTTCCCTTTTTCCTCTGGCTTGCAGCACAGCACACACGGGACACCAGGCTGTGCATTTACACAGGTTCCACCTCCTGTCAGATCCCACAGCACTGACCCTGCCCTGGCACTCAGGGACACCTTCCCCTGTGCATTTAACCCTCTGTTTGCTGTCACTCTGTCCCTGCCTGGTGCTGACCCCATCTCTTGCTGCAGTGCCCTGCAAAAACCACCTGTAGCTCCACCCTGCGTGTTCTGTAGCAGCCTGTGGTGGCTGCAGGTCCTGTCTCAGTGAGCAGAAGGGCTCTCAGGGAAGGGTCTGGGTTTTTTGGGGTCTGGAGCTGCCTCTGCAGGCGCTGTGTCCACAGGGAGCTCCGTGCTGCTCCCAGCCCCTTTGGCTGCCTGGCCAGCAGATGCATTCCCCCAGTTGTCTGAGGCATGTCAAAGTATGAAGCACGATCCATTTCCTGATGTCTGCTCTTAAATCTGCTGGAAATTCTGCTCATCTCCATTAAATATGGTCCCGCTGTGGGGCACAACTCATCTCTGGCCTGACAGCTCAGGTAACGCTGCTCGACGCCGCTCTGCTCAACTTGGCCAGCCCCAGGCCTGGAGCTCCTCTGCAGATTTTTTTTCTTTGCTGGATGACTTGGAGCCTCCCAGCAAGGCGATTCCCATGCTGCTGGGGTGAGGGAGGACATTTCTCATGCGAGTCAGGGCTCTTCCAAGGTCCAGCATACCATAATGCTGAGTAGAAGCAAGTACGTAGTTAGGGAAGTATGTCTGGGTCAACACATGTCTTGTGTTGCCTTAATGAGCTCAGAAGCACAATATCTGTGTCCTGCTGGCTTTTCCTTGCAGCTGTAACTCGTGGACAGAGGGATTTGGTAGACAGAAGTGCTGTGAGTGCTGTGCTGGGCTCAGGGCTCTGCAGCATCCCCATGTTAGGAGCAGTCTTGTGCCTAAGAAAATGCAGAGAGAATTCCTCGCTCTGCCTCTGATGTTCTGTAAGTCCTCAAGAAATGGGGTTTGTGCTGCCATTGCCCTTTATTTTGGGTGAGGATCTGGTGTTTGGGTCTCTGCTGAAGCTCCCTGGAAGTGAAGGGGATGCAGAATTGCAGCTGGGAGCTGTTCTGACACTGCTGTGAGGAGAATCCCCAAAACAGGGTTGTGGGTGATCTGGGGCTGTTCCACGTGGGCTGTGAGTGCTTGGTGGCTGCTCTGGCCAGCTGATGGAGACAGCATCCTTTATGTGTGTGCTCAACCAATATCCATGCATCCTGACCCATTTTAAAGAAGTTTCCTGGGCTCTACCCAGTGTCTGTTTGCAAGGGCAGCTTCTCCCTCCCTAAGCACCAACACTGAAAAACTTAATTTCCCCGTGGCTGAGCAGGACATGGCTCTCCCTGTCCTCCAACACTTCAGGCTGCTGTGCTTAAATTGCTTTATCCTGATTAACCCAGGTGCTGCTTCCCTGCCATGGGACACCTGTGAGCCTGTGCTTGGGATGGAGCTGCTGGTGAAGTGAAATAGCCCTGCAGTGTGAGGTTTAACTGAGTTTTGGGTTGCTGATGCCAAGAGTGTTGTTAGAGACTTATAAACAGCTCTGGATTGTGGCTTGAGGGGGGACAATGGGCAGGGGTTTACAGGTGAATAAAATGCATTAGTTTTACAAGCAAATAATCACACAATAAATCTGAGAGTGTATTTTTTCATGGAATGACAGCCCGGGTTGGAAAGGATGCCAAAAGATCACCTGGCCCAGCCTTTGGTGGGAAAGGGAGCCTAAGTGAGATTATCTAGCACAGTGCTCAATTACATCCTGAAAACCTCTAGCACTGGGGACTCTACCATGTCCCTGGGGAGCTTGTTCCAGTGACTGTTTGTTCTCCCTGTAAAAAAATGTCTTTCTTGTATCAAAATGAAGATTTTTTTTTTTTCCCATGAAGTGCAGTCAGTGCTGCATAAACAGATCTGCATTAATTTTGTGATGACAAAATTATCAGGTACCTGATAAACTGAAGCAAATCCTGGTTTCCAGTGAAGATCCAGTTTGGCAGGGGGTCAGTGCTGGTGCTGGGATGCAGGGTTTGAGGGGGAGCCTGCCCTGAGCTCTGCAGTATCTCCAGGTTGCAGCTTTGGCCATGATGTAACTCAAGGCTGTGGAAATAATGCTGGGTTTGCATTTCCCTGCCGCCTGCTCAGTCTGGAAAATTAAACCATATCATCAAGACAACCCAAGTTTGGTCTCTGGCACATTGGATCACACAAATATTCATAATTTGCTGCTTCTGTTGTCTGATTTTTTTCAGAATCCCTTTGGGTCAAGGCACAGAGGTGTGGGCACCCTCTGGTGTGGCTGCTAATGAAGGAATTGATCCATATATTCTGAAATTACTCTCCCTGAATCCCCCCAAAGCTGGGTTCTCTCTCCACAGCTTCCCAACCTGGGCCAGCATCTGTCAGTGCCAGCAGCCCAGCCCCTGCCAGCTGGCACTGCCTGCCTGCCTGCAGCACTTTCTCCTCTCTTCCCAAGGCTGCAGGATGTGGGTTCTTTATTTGTTTCAGATGCTTTTTTCTTTCCAAGGTTTTGTGCTTCCATGTCTTGCTCATGGTGGTGGAGGAGCCTTGGTGCCCCAGGCCTTGCTGATAAGAGGAGAAGCTGAAATGAGGGGTTTGGGGGACAGGGGCGTGTGCTTGGTGTTTTCTGGGTGTTTTTTGGGTGTTTTCTGGGTGTCTGATCCCTGGCAGTGCCAGGGAGCACCAAACCTGCCCAGCACACAGAGGATGGAGGGACCCACGCTGCCTGAAGCAGCTCTGGTGAAGCCAGAGCCTCTGTCAGGGCAGTTGTGTGTTTGAATCCACCTGGCTGGTGTAGGGGAGGAGATGGAGAGTTAAAATCCTGAGCTGGCAGGAAGGGTTGTTTTAAAGGACACCCATGAAGCTGAACAGCAGCTGCTGGGGAGCTGTGTGCCCTGAAGCTGCAGGATCAGGACCTGAAGCCAGGATTGGAGTCCAGGGACAGCTTCTGCTTTCACTGGGAGAAAAGAAGGGAGGAAAAGACCCTGCAGGTAGCAGCTGTGTTGGGCAGACACAGCTTGGTGTGAGTGAGGCTGGCTTTGGTGCCTAGGAATGGGACTTTGTCCATATGCTGCTGATTTTGGGTGAACTCAAGTCATGAACTCCCTGTGCTTGGGTGCTTCTGAGATTCTGGCTTGGGCTTTAGTTTTGAGCAGCCTCTGTTTGAGCCTGGGGAGCAGCAGGGTCCTGTGTGAGGGTCTGTGTCTCTGCTCCTTCCTCAGGAGCTGCTCTAGCTGCTGATCCCTGGCTCTCCCCAGGCTGTAAACAAAGAAATTTCCAGACTTTCCCACCTGAGTGGTGCTGGAAATGCCAAGCATTGTGCTGCCCTGACCTGGGGGGAATCAAGGCTTGGGGGGCTCACCCAGCCCACGGTGGTGCTGTGCTGCCCACGGGGGGTTTGGGGGGCTCTCTGTCCCTGCTGCTGCTGCTGTGACACTGCTACAGGGACCCCAGCTCTGCTCTGAGGGTTTGGATTGCTGTCAGTGCAGCTGGAGGCAAGGTCCTGAGGACTTGGACAGAAACACTGTGATGTCTCTTTACAAGGTGACTTGTAAAGAGTCGATTGCCTGGGGCTGTGCATCAGCCTCAGATCTCCCATTTTTCACTCCAGAGACCTGTTTCCTTGGCTACATCATGTGTAAAGCAGTGCAAAGAAGCTTCTCCTGCTGCTCCAGCTGACCTTTTCAAACCTACACCTTGTAAATAACAGCCTGGAACTTCTGGCTGCTTTGTTAGCACACACCCAGGGGGGATCCCTGCATGAGAAACACCTTGGTTGGCTTCACTACCCACCAGGATGCCTCTAGGAACTCTGTCCCATCTCAGGTGGCTGAGATCTCTGGGCTGACCCTCTGATGCCTTCAGTTTTAGCTTTTATATTTTTCAGATCCTGTGCTGCATAGGGTATAACTCTGAACTCCATATAGAGTGTTAGTAAGCTCTCTTCACAGTTTGGTCAGACAAAACAATCCTTCCAGGCCTGAGAACCAAGGACACCATCACAGCCTCAGGCCCCAAAAAGTAAAAACAAAAATGAATTGGGGGAGAGCAAAATGGGGGAATGTGACTTCATTACCTGAGGCAGTAATTGGGCAATTAACCTCTGATATGTAAATGGACAAAACTTATAATTGTCTGAAAAACCCAGGACCATTGTCCATCTCAGGTGTAGCCTCTCTGGGAGGCTTTTGGCAGCCCAATGTGTATCTGTTGGAGGCCTCTAATAATTACCCATTTTATCCTCTCAGCTCTGTCTAGCCTCTGTTCTAGGTGGCCATTCCAGGGCATCAGGGTCACCCTGCCCTGCAGCAGCTGACCCCACAATCCTGGGAGGATGTCTCAGCATCCCCAGGGGCTTTGGCCATCATCTCTGACTCAGAGTCTGCCACTCCCACTGACTCATCCCCATCCCCATCCCTAGGGGTGTGCCAGGGCTGGGAGTGGGGTGCCAGGGCCTGGCAGGGGTGACAGCTCGTGGGATGTTGTGTCATGTTCCACATGAAAACCAAAAAAAACCTCAAACTGTTCCTAAACATCTCACTGAGGGATGGTAGATGCCAGCCCCATCACCCAGCCCCATCAGCTGGTCCCCTTACTGGGAATTCCCCTCCCCATAAGCTTTTCCCCCCATGTTTTTAAGGTCACTCAATCTCTTGCCATGGTACTCTTGAGTCTTTTTCAGATTGGGGTCCCCCAAGGTGTAGCCCTCAGGGTGAATTAAGGGGTGCTGGTTGTGCTGTCCTCACTGGCTGCCCACATTCCCCACCCTTTGCTGCATCACATTCCAACAGAGATCATCATGTCCAGGGAGGGTGAAGCTGCTGGTGCTGGGCATGGGAACAAAAGGTCAGGTCTGAATTTCAGAAAGCTCAAAAATCCATTTATTACCCCTGGGGA
>JAYDZK010000057.1:8437349-8448570 GCA_034509185.1 Euphonia xanthogaster | reverse complement strand
TTAAAAGTAAAAATAATTGAGGTGTCATTTCTTAACTGGACAGTTTCTCCTTCAAAGGCCTTGTAGAGAGAGAGATAGGGCTCCATTTTTAGTTTGTTAGAGTGAGGTGCTGTAGAACTCAGGGTTTGTGAGACTGTGACATGGATAAAAACCAACAAACAACTGAGTCCATCTCGTGCATTTAATCCCAAGCCTGGCAGAAAAAGGAGCAAAAGAATCAGCAGGGATGTGCACACCTGTGGCTGGAGCTGGTGCACACAGTGTCCTGCTGAGGCCCTTCTTGCAGGAGGGTGCTGCTGACAAGGCCAGGCACAGGTGTCTGCAGGAGAGGGCTCCCCAGGGCCCCCAGAGCTGCAAGGAGGCAGCAGGGCAGCTTTATTTGTCCCTCAGGAATGTCATCTGGTTATTGAACCAACCAGCCTGGGGGTTCTGTGGTTCAGGGTTTTTTTCTGGAGGTGTGGGGAGGAGGATGTTGTTCAAGGACAGAGCCCAGGGCTGGCAGTTTATTCCCTGGTGTCAAGGTAAACCTGGCTGTGTTGGTCTGTCTGGGATCACTTGTGTGGGAATAACAACATCCCCTGAGTTTATAGACACTGCCAGTCCCTGCTGATGCTTAATGCATCCAGCTCTTTCCTCCTGTCATTCCTTTATAAGGAAAAACATTTCAGATTGAGTTTCTACCTTATTTTAACTTCTCGTAAAAGAGGGCAGCTTCATTCTTTTGGTGGAACATCAAGTCCAATGCTCCCAGAGCTGGTGTGGTTATTATGGGCACTTGGGAAGATGAAGTAGTGAAAAAAAGTCAGCAGAGTAATGCTGAGTTCATCAAAAGGGAAGTGGGTGTTGGGGTGACAAGTGTGCCTGCAGTCTGGGGATGGCAGAAGAGATGAACACGACCTCCTTGTGGCACAGCTTGGTGTGATGGCACTGACCACATCTCCTTGGAACTGAGAATTTGCCCTGCTCCCCTTCCCCTGCTGGGCTTGGCCACGGGGGTTTATGGGCACAAAATTTGGGCTGAGAGAGAGCCCAGCCCTGGCTGTCACTGCAGGGGAGCAGGGCCAGCTCTGCTCCTTCAGCCCATTTGAACCCAGCTGTGCTCCTTTGCAAACACCAGTGCCAGAGCCGATTGCCCAGCGAGGTGCTGTGTGCCCAGGCAGGGCTGTGTCCCACGGCTGGGGGCAGCTCAGCTGCTGAGCTTTGCCCTGTTCCAGCCCCCCAGGCTCAGCCCAGCCCCGGGGTTTTGCTGCTTTCTGGGGGGTTGCCAGTGGGAGTTTCTGTCCCCTTGCATTGCTTGCTGAAATCCCCCCTCTCCCTCCTGGCGTGGTGCCCTCTCTCCGTGCCTGCTGCTCTGCCCCCAGAGTGCTCAGGGGCCTCTTTCCCATTTAGGGAAGCGCTGGATGGCCCCTGCTTTTGGCCTGCTTGCAGCACATCTCCCAGCTGACTTTTTTTCCCTATTTTTTTCAATCTTCCTTCATCTCTGGAGGCTGAAATCCCCAGAGCCCGGCTGTGTGTGCCAGCTGTGGCTCTTGGAAAGCTGCATGGGGCAGGCTGGAGGGGGAAGCCCAGGAATTGTCCTGCTCAGGGTGTTGGGCAGTCTGTTCCAGCAGGCAGGGTGAGCCTGAGGGGCTGGTGACAGCAGCACTCCTCTCCTGGGGCAGTGATTTAATCAGCAGGATCCAGTGCCCTGCAGCAGGCAGGATGTGGGCCAGGCAGCAGGGCTGAGCAGGGGAAAGGGAGAGGAAACTGAAGGGAATTCCCCTAAAAGCACCCACGCATTGCTTTTTGGTTTTCACTCCAGGTTTTTAAATCAGATGTGAAACTTCTGCATCTGTAGAAGATGCTGAGTGGGCAGTGCTGGGTGTCTGCAAGGTGGGCTGGGGAACAAAAGCTGGTGAGCTGTGGGAGACCTGCCTGGAGGGGCCTCTGCCATTCCCCTTGCCCTGCTCTTCCAGCAGCAGAGGCAGCTGGATCTGAGCTCCTGGGCTGCCTCCTGTCTTTGGGGCAGATCCCTTCAACCACAGCTCTGGGTGGTTTCTTTAGTGGTGCCCAGCAGAGCTTGGCTCCATCCATCAATGGATCCTGCTGGGATTATCCTGGGATCTGATCGTGGGAGTTACCCTGGATGTGTCTGGGATTATCCTGGGATCTGGTTAGTGGAATTTACTTTGGATATGTCTGGGATTATCCTGGAATTTGATTAGTGAAATTTACTTTGGAAGTGTCTGGGATTATCCTGGGATCTGATAGTGAGAGTTGCTTTGGACATGTCTGGGATTATCCTGGAATTTGATTAGTGAAATTTACCTTGGATGTGTCTGGGGTTATCCTGGGATCTGGTTAGTGAGAATTTACCTTGGCTGTGTCTGGGATTATCCTGGGATCTGGTTAGTGGGAGTTGCCTTGGGTGTGTTTTGTGCAGGTCTGAGAGGGCTGTGACAGATTTTCAAGAGCAGAGGGTGGCTTGATGGGGTGCAACAGCCAAGGCAGAGCCTGCCTGTGCTGAGGGCAGCTGCTCCCCAGGGTGCCTCATCTCTCTCCCATTTGCCCTCCTTGAGCTGAGCAGTGGAACAGCACCAATCCTGCCTGACTTCATGAGTGCCCTTGGCTTGCCAGGCTCTCCCAAGCAGCAGTGGTGGAGCTGAGGATGTTTCCCCCAGAATGGCCAGGCCACTGCAGGGCATCCATTCCCATCTGCGAGGGGACACCCCATGGACTGTGACAGCAATTCCTGTCCTCTTGTGCACCTCTCCCACCCCTGTGTGGTGGAGCTGGAGCAAAGGGAAGCCAGCAGTGGTGCTCGGTGCTCTGTGGATGATCACACCTCAGCATCCCCGCTGGTGCTTTCACTGCTGTCTGCCAAAACCTTTAAAAGGAAAGGAAAATTGTGCTCATTCTTCCTCTCCTTCCTCTCCCCCTGCCCTTGTGTCCTCCTCCTGCTGTGCACTGAGCTCCCACACTGTGTCCATGCTGCCCAGAGGAAGCTGAGTGGGTGTGGGGTTGTGCCTCCATCTGGGAATTGTTCTTATCAAACTGCTTTATGTCTAATAATAATAATAATAATAAAAATAATAAATAATGCCTTTGATGGTAAGCAGGGAGATCAGGAGGCACAGCTGCTCCTGAGGCCTGACCTGCAGCTCGTGAGCCTTTCCAGGGAGTTTTAGGGTCTTTGTGCTGCAGCAGATTTTGCTGCGTGCCTGGAATATCTCAGAGGAGTGGGGAGAAACAACTGGGGGCTGGTGCAGGCAGCAGGAGCTGCTGGAAATGGCTCTCTGAGAAGCAGGGGAGAAGCATAAGAAAAGCAAGTTTCCTGCCATGAAGCTGGTATATTTATGACTGGAAAGTTTTGGGTTGGAAAGGTCGCGAGCAGGCGGCTGAGGGAGCAGCAGGGGCTGCCAGAGGCGACTCCCCAGCTCCTGCCTGCCCTGCAGTGGGGCTGGGAGGGTCCCACGGGGGTCTGGTGGCCACGTGTGATGGGACAGGGATGGGGAGCACTGGAAGAGTGAAGGACAGTGCCCAAGGCAGCTGGGATGTGTGGGATGTGTGTCCGTGGGGCTGCAGAGGGGCTGGGCTGTGCCCGCCTCCTCCCCTTGGATGGAGATTCCAGCCCTGCCTCGGACACCACGTGGAAATGAGACTTGCACATCTGGAAGTGGAGTGCACGCTCGTAGCACTGCCAGTTTATTTATTCCTGCAAATTCTCCCTAATTAGGGGCTGCTGGGAAGCTGACAGTGCTGGAAACAGCCTCTTTCCAAGGCATTCAGTGTTCTGACTGACCCTCACCCTCTCCTCCCCCCCTGTAACTACCAGAAGGGTGCAGGCAGTGAAAAGGTGTTCCCTACCTCAAGGCCCAGGCACTGCAATTCCTCCCGGAGCCAACCACGCAGGAAGGGTTTCCAAAGGAAACGTGCTGAGCCCTGTGTGTGTTAAACTCATTAAGGATGAGCATTAAAGTTTCTGAAGCCTCTTGTTTCTGTTAAAACATCTGTGCTGTCATGAGACACTGAGTTCTGTGCCTGTTTGGCTTTAATGCTAAAAAGCAGTAATTAATAATTATTTAAAAAAATAATTGAAGTAATTAAGTCAGTTTTCTGCTTGGATCCTAAATTGCACCTCCCAGGTGCTTAGAAAAGTCTGGCCTAAAACTGAGAAGAACAAGAGCTTGAGACTGAGTTTGTTTTAACTGCCTGAGGTTCAGGCAGATGCAGTTCCTGATCCTCTTTCCATTTCCTTCCTCTGCAAGCGTGCCTGCTGTTTAATCAACACCAGGGAGCTGTGCTTCCCTTCCCTGGCACGTGGGCTGCAGTGGCACAGGGACACCCCAGCCCTCCCGGGAGCCCAGGGTGGCTGGGATGGCGTGCCTGGGGCAGCATTTCCCTTTGCAGGCTCTCAGCAGCACAATGGCCAGGATCACTGCCTTGGCAGGAAACGCTCCCAGCTGGGCCAGGCTGCTGGGGCTGCAGTGAGCTCCAGCTGGGCACGCACATCCCCAGGTCAAGGGGCTGGGTGGCTGCTCCTCAGAGGGGATGAGGCTCAGAGTCCAGGGGAGGGTGTTGGAGGGGCAGAGCTGTGCCCCCCCAGCCCAGCCCAGAGGGTGCTGACCCACAGCATCCTTCCTGCAGGCAAACCATGGGATCAGGTGCCTGGCTTGAGTCCCACCCTAGCTCTGGGTGACACCATCCATCCCCAGGGAGGTGTTTGGGAGCATCAAGGATGAGCACAGTGGGACCAGGACAGATCCAGCTCTGTTTCCAGGGGAGCAGGGTGAGGGGTGTTGGTGCTGCCCCTGCCCTGCTCAGTGGAACCACACGTGGTGCATCCCTTGTTCTGAGAAGAGCAGGCTGGTTCCTCCTCTGTGTGCTGATTTAATGGGGTTAAAGCTGACAGGAAGGCAAGCCTTGATCTTCATCTTCTTGAGCATCTTCAGGGGAGGGAGAAGAGGCTGTGGTTGTCTGTGCTTGTTCCTCACCCCTCCAGCTCCCATGGGGCATCTCAGCTCCAGAACACCAAGTTTGCTGCATGCCCTGTTTGTACACTGAATATCTGAGAAGCTTCAGGGACCTTCTCCTTCCTCATGTCTTCTTTAATTTCCTACCAGCAGAAACCTCTTTGGCCTTTTGCTCCCTTGATTTCACATCACTCCCTTTACACCTTATCCATTTAAAATCATCTCAGTGGCACTCTTATAAATCCATTTATACCATAACCATATTTGGGGTTGGATTGGGGTTTTTTTTGTTCCCTTGGCAACGGTGATCTTTGCCCACAGCAGCTCTTCCCTGCAGTGCATCTGTGGGTGATGCTTCTGGCAGCTCCATCCCCTCTCTGCCTTCCTGTGGGGTGTGAGTGATGCTGGGCAGCCAGCACGGCTCATGAGAGAGCTCTAATGGTTTCTGCCTTTCTGCTAAAAGTCTCTAATTCAATATTTTTTAGGAGTTACTTTAATTTTGTGACATTTGTGGCTTGTGGTCATGCTGGGACCTACAGGGGCAGTGAGGTCCTTTGTGCTGAGGCTCTTTTCATGAGCAAAGTCTTTATTAAAAGCCCTTTAAGTGCTGCCCTTCTGCCATTCTTCCAGATTTTTTCTTTTTCCTGTTATCCAGTCTTCAAAGTTACCTGACCCGCTCTGTGGCACTAAGGGATGAGATTCAGCTGCATTTTCTTAAAAAAAAAAAAAAAAAAAGAATCAGTTTGTTATCCAGAAATCTCAAATCAGGACCCCTATTTAGAATGATTTTAGCTTTTCCCATGCTCTCGGTTTCCTTGCAGAGGAAGGGAAGCGTGACCAGCACTGAAGTGCGTCCGTGCTCCCTGTGTTTCCTACCCTGGGAAGCAGGAGGGTCCTCTGGAGCCTCTTTTGGTGACAATTCCTGCGTCATCAGGGCTGGGCTGTTCCGTCATCCCCACGAAGCCAGGGGTGGAGGGGATGGGAACCGCGGCTGATTTTCCTTCCGGAGTCCCCTCGTGCCCAGGCAGTGACAGCAGCACTCCCCAAGGAGTGGGGGCTCCCAGCACTGCTCCCTGCTCTGCTGGGATGGCCTGCCAGCTCCCTGGTGCTGAGTGACATCTGTTCCGTGCCTCAGTTTCCCCAGCTGCCACGTGGAGATGACTGCAGCTCTTGCAGGTGGGTTTGGGGCAGAGGCAGGAACTCAGCAGCTGCAGGGAGCAGAGGAGCAGAGGGGAAGGTGATGGCAGCAACCTTTACTTTTGGCTTGGAGAGAAGAGCTGTGCCTCCCCATTCCTTCTCCCTGGGGTGATATAAATCTGTGTCTCCCTGTGACCCTGCCTCTTGGGATCTTCAGCTGGTCAGGGTGACTCTGAGATGTGTTAGAAAGTTTCTTTTCATAGCCCGGCGGTCGAAGAAGGAGCCAGAACTTTTCATTTTTCGGTCTCAAGGTTGTTTATTGTATCTTATCTATAAAATTCTTTCTCTTGACTTGCTGAGGTCCACACAGCGAGACAGGCAGAGGCACTTTGCTTGCTTCTGGGGCGGTGTTATTTTTTTGTACTAAAAGCTAAGTGTACAATATTTATAATTATTTTCTAGTACTTATTACTTGTGTTAGACAGTGGGCTCTTATTCTAAACTAATCTAAAAGTGCTAACACAGCAGAAGATGGAGGCTAAGGAGAAGGAGGAGAAAGGCTGGACACGCTCAGATTCTTCTATTTTGTTTCTTGAACTTTCATTCTAAAAATTTTTAAAAATTTATTTTTTACTTTGTGATAAATTCACTCTTATTTTATTTAAACATTTGTGGCTTGTAATTCTTCATATAAGGTTGGTAATTGTTTTTTCTAAGGGCTAAATCAGAGGCACAGGGGTCTTGGGCTCTGTGTCAAGGTCTCTGAGCTCCTTGGGCAGGGGCTCGAGGAGCAGCCAGAGGAATTTCTTGGGTTCTGCCACCTGCCTTAGTGCTGAGCTGGAAGTGATGCCCTGAGCACACTGGGGTTGGTGTCTCATGCTGCAAGTGCCACCACCCATCCCTGGACTTCCCAGAAGGGCTGGGGAGGAGCTTTCACCGGTGATCAGCAGCCAGGAAAGGTGTTTGGGCTCTCAAAGAAACACAGAGTGGTTAATAATAATGATATTTAGCTGCTCCTACATTGTAATTTTGGTCTGTAAGCCTCAAAGCATTGGGTGGAAGAGGCCATAATCAATAAAGGGTTTTGTTTTCTAATTAACATATGAGGAGGAAGGGGAAGATCCTGTGGGTGTTCACAGTTGCCTTCACAATTGCTCACTTCTGTGTAGGTGATACTTTAAGGCTCAGGTAGCCACAATGACTCATGGCCCCATCTGACCCAGCCTGATGCTCATGACTGCAGCAGATTGTGAGACTGATAAGAGCTGCCGGCTTCAGGAAACCTTGACTTGTGGGAGGAAGAAAATCTGCCTGAAAAACTGCATTCTTAGCAGCCTGCAAGGAAAGTGCAGAGTGCTGCTTGAAATGGCTTTGGGTAGGAAAGTCCCTTTTCTGCCCTGGCCTGTTAAAGGATCTTCTAAAGCTGATACCTGACATCTCCTTGTTTGTTTGGGGTTTTTTTTCTCTTATGATTCTTTTTTTCCTTGAAGTCTCCTTTCTAAGACTGGTTGCTTTGTGGTCCCCCACATCCATACCAGGACAGAGGCTGTGACCAGCCCTGGCTGCTTCTGGAGGAGTTTGAGCTGAGATCTGGAGGAGCCCTGGAGGCACATCCCTGCTGCAGGGCAGGAGAGCCCAGGGGTGAAGCACCCAGACAAAAAAGGGTTAAAATTTCTTTTCATCCATTTTTAGCTTGGTACCTGTAACTGAGTGCTCAGCAGATTTTACAGACTGCCTTTCTTGGGGCAGGAAATCACTTCTAGGCCAATAAAACAGCTTTGCAAGAAGTTTCTTGCTCATCTGAAGAGGAGAGTGATGGTGAAGGAGAAAGGGCTGGGCAGTGAGTGGTGGCCTGGTGTAGTAAGGAAACAAGAAATATTTCTACTGTAATGTAACACAGCAAGGAAAATATTTACCTAAAATTCTCCTGCGACCAGTGCTTTGGAGAGCAGGAATTTTATCTTGGGCAGCAGTTGCTGTGCAGAGGATCCCAAAGGTCTTATCAAAGCAGGAGCTTGAGGTGAGTGAGGCTCCTGCTACAGCAAAAACAGTGAGTGAGACCCTTGGTTGTGTGAGAGATGTGATCTGCTCTCTTCCTTTTGATGAGGGAGTTCTTTCTCTTTTCAGATAAAAATTAAAATGTAATTACGAACACCTGGGATATGTCTGGGGAAAGGAGCAGGAAGGGCGGATAAGGGACTGAGGGAAATCCCTGCCACAAGGACAGAAGGAGCAGAACCTGATTACTTTATCTAAGGCAGTGTAGGTGATGTGATCACTGGGAGATCTTTATCAGGAGAAGAAGGCTCAGGGTCCTCAATCTCCTCAATCCACCTGGAAAAGGCAAAGGCTGTGCCAAACTGTGTTTGGCTGAGCACTACAGCACACACAGGTGCTATGATAACAGGGAACCCCAAAACCCAATTCCAGGGGAGGAGGCAGGTTCTCCATCCCTCTGGGATGGGGGCTCAGCTTCCCAGGGTTGTCTGCCTTTGTAGAAGAAGGATTTGGCTAAACATAAACTTTTGGGTTGAGGATGCAGGTAGAAAACCAGAAGAAGTGGAGCTTGGTTATGTGCAGCTTGGTCAAGGGGACGGCTTTTCTCGGCTGATGCTCTTGTGAAGCTGTGCTGCTGGCATGGCTCAATGAAATAAAAGGGTGAGAGAGTCTCCAAAACAGACAAGGATGGACTTACCTCCCTGGAGGAAAGCTTGCTCCTCTTCTTCCAGCTTGGGGTATGTGCTATGGGGTGAGCTGTTTACATACCTTGCTGCTTTAAACATTCACTGTTAGAGCTCTGGATATTCTTGTTATTCTTCAGTTGCTGTAATTTTCCATCTTTCTCTCCCCCTCTCAGTGCCTTAGGTGCACATGGGTGCAATATGACCCAGCTGGTTTTAATGAAAAGGAACTCCTACTTCTAGCCCGGATATTTTATTTCACACTTCTCGGGGCTCGCTCTTGGCTGCTTGATTTGCTCAAGTTTTATTAGATCCAGGATGATAACATTGCCTTTGCTTGGGAAATACAGAGTGACCCAGGGAGCTGGGACTGACCCAAACTGCCCCAATCTCTTCTCCTGAAGTGCTTTGAGCTCCTTCACCAGCTCCAGCAGACGTCATTGTGATGCTCCCCACCACAGTCCATCAAGGTTTTGAGGTTTTTTCTAGTGGTTTATTTCTTCTTGCCTCCTGTTGACCTCAAAAACAGAGTTCTCATCACAGCATCACCCCAATCCCTGTGTGACCACAGCTCAGAGAGTGCCACCAAACTCCAAGCAGGGGCTGTCACGCTGAATCTTATGGGGTCTGCAAGGGGGTAGACTCTGAACATCAAAAAATGTGCTTGGTCCTTCCTCAGATTGCTTGTATCACTCTTTTAAAGTCTTCTTTACAATAAGGATTTTGAGGTTGTCTTGCTTAGTTCATTTTTTTTTCCTGCTTTAAACCCATTCTACAACTTTGTGATGAGGGTGCAATCAGGATGTCTAACAGATTTTGTAAAAGGCTAATCCAGGTTCTGTTCTTCCAGTCAGCGAGTCATCCACGATTTTTTTAACAAAAGAGGGACCTTTTTCCCTCACTCAGCAACAACGTTAATTATTGACAGCTACATTTTTACCTGCTGGAAATGGATTGCTGGTGTGGCCCTCATAACACTGCTTGGGAGGGGAAAACTAAAGACACTTTCTTTCAAAAATCAATGCCAGTGACACGGGCCAGCCCTCTGCGGTGCTGGGCAGTGTGACAGCTGCTGCCACTGCCCACGGTGGAGACTGCAGGGAGCTGGCACCCGGGTGCTGAGCTCAGTGACACAGGAGCCACAGGTCCATGGCCATTCCTGTTCTCCTTCAAGCCATCAGGAATAGCAGGTGGTGCTCAGCCAGGATGGCACCAAGGAGTTTCACTGGCTCTGTATTGCTTGGAAAGGCATTTTTGTTTGCAGTTGTGATGCAGAGAGATGCAGAGCTGTTCCTCCCCGCACTGCTCTGGCGATTTGTGGCACCACGAGGAGAGCAAAAAATGAAAGAACTGAGCACTGCTGCCTGCCAGAGGAGAGGAAACCCACTGTACCTACCCTAAAATATCATACCTCTGTTGTAAAGGTGTGTTCTCAAGATGATTTAAACAGTTCCCATGGTTTCAAGTAATGCCTTTCCTTGGACAGTGTGGAAAACCTGGAGCTTGTTGAGTCTGGGAAACTGGTACTGTTGGTTTCATTTTCTGGTGCATGTGCACTCTGAGGGAGTCTGTGGTGTTTTCAGACTTTAAATGTGTGAAATTAAATGGGTGACGTCTGTGGTGAAGCTCATACTTTCTGCAGTAACTGTTCTACTGTTTTACATACTTTTCCTTTATGGCTCACCCAAAGTGGAATAAAAGCCCAACCCATTCATTTTTCCTTTCCTGTTGATGTGCCTGGACACATTTCAGGGGGTATCATCACTTTAAAATGATGCTATTAAAACACAGGGCGGGGAGGATAAAAAGAGGGTCAAGAGGGCAGGATTTGAATCAACACCGGAAAGGGAGAAGCATCAGACAGCGAGATGCTCAACCTGGGAGGGTGTGAGAGGTGGGGAAGGGGCAGCAGTGTCACGGAAGGGGCTGGTGTCGATGCCAGAGCGTTTTCCTCTCTGGCTCGGGCTGGAGCGGAGGGAGCTGTGGCAGCGTCGAGTGCTGGGCTCAGCATCGGGGCAAGTTTTGCCTCCTCCGCTGCTCCTGCAGCGATGATTTTCCAGAGCGGGGCTGCTTGGATTTGGCAGCGGTGGGTTAGCACAGCGCTGGTTTGATTTTGAGGAATCACAAAACGGAGCGCGGCCGAGTTGTCGCTTTCCAAACAAGGCTAAACCGAGAAGCGAAAGGCTCGTCAGTGCCGGAGAACATCGAGGGAGCGACCCACCCGTGTGGGGCCGGTTCCACCCTCCGTGGGGCAGCGCTGCTTCCTTCCCCAGGCTGTTGCCCCTCACCGGGGCTCCGAGCCGAGGCGCACCGCGGCGCCGGGGGATGCGGGACAGCCCGGGGGTGCCCCCCGCACCTATCGGGGCGGGGCGGGGGTCGCGGCCACCGCCCCGCGGAGGGGCCGGCGCGGCGGAGGGGGCGGCGTGACGGGCGTGGGGAGCAGCCAGTGCG
>JAYDZK010000057.1:8359821-8404895 GCA_034509185.1 Euphonia xanthogaster | reverse complement strand
GGTCCTGCAGTGGGGTTTTGGGAACAGGGCTGGGGGTCCCACAGTGGGGTTTGGGGAATGGGGCTGGGGGTCCCGCAGTGGGGTTTGGGGAACGGGGCTGGGGGTCCCACAGTGGGGTTTGGGGCAGGGGGGGACACGGAGGCTCGGTGGTCCCTGGGGCCCGGGGGTGGCAGCCGGGTCCCGCTGCGCTCCGGTCCCGCTGCGTCCCCACAGTTTGTTCTGTGCTGCGTCACAGCCCTGGAGCTCTGCAAACCAGCTCAGCTCCGAGCCTCACTTTTTTTTTCCTTTTTTTTTTTTTTAATTAATAATTTGAACGGCCTCTCTGCAGCCTTGTCTCTCCGCTCCTGACTGTTTGCCCAGTGGCTGTGACACGATGTTTAGGTGATGCAGTAGCACCACCTGGACTTGCCAAGCACAGGGGTTTTCCTCTTGCCTTAGTCTGGTGGAGGATGGGGGTGCTGGGCATGGCAGCCCGGGCTCTGTCAGTGTGAACCCCCAGGAATTGCTCTTTCCCTCTGTATCCCAGTTTCTCCCTTCTGTATCCCAATGTCTCCCTGTCAAACAGCCCTTGGAAGCAGCCGGGGCTGCAGGAAAGGCTTTATGCCAGAGGATTTCAGACTAGGCTTTTTATATCCATCTCAGTGTGACCACACTTCATTTAGGGAAGGAGCATCCGGGATGGATCTGGGCTGACGTATTCAGGGCTGAGAGTATCTCAGCTCTGCCAGAGCAGATCTGGGCCAGGGGAGCAGCTGGGATCCAATGGGGCTGGTGCTGCTGCCGTGTGCTGTGACTCCCAGCACACACCGAGCTGTTTATCTCGGATTTCTTGGCGATTTCATGGGTGTTGCATCCACCCTTCTGTAAACAGCAGGTCATTCCATCTCTCCCCTAAACCCTGCTTTGGAACCACGGGTATCCAGCCATCCACGAGCTGAGCAGCCTTGTGCTCTGCTCAGCACCCTGGGCTTGCTGCTGCTGCTTCCCAGGGTCAGCTTACAGGAACACACGGAGCAGAGGAGTACAGGAACAGCCTCCCATAGCACCAGGCAAGTTTTGGGTTAAAGTTGCTGAATTTTATTGAATTCCTGCTGCTGTGGATGGTGGGTGCGGCGGAGGGAGCAGACTGGTGGTGCAGCTCTGGGGCGGGAGGGGATTTTGTGCTGCTGTTGGACATGTGCTGGCTGAGATTTTCCTGGTGCTAATTAATTACTTGGTTGGTGGACTAAATTCCCCTGGGACATAGGTGAGCCAGGCAATGGGGCATTTGTGTGCACACACAACACTAGGCTGAGCTTTGCTTTTGAGAAAAGCTAAAAATGCAAAAAAGCAAGAATCGCAGTTATGTGTGAACCCCTGAGCACTGCTGCCTTATCCAGGTGTGATTCCAGACTGTAGAATACAGCATCTAGAAGGAGTACAGCTGTCCAGGGTGTGTGCCCTGCTGTAAGGGCATCCTCAGTGCAGATCAGGACATGTCACACAGATAAAATAAGTTTGGAGCACACGGAGGACTGTGCTAGCCCTGGGAGCTCTGACCTCTCCCATGCTGTTGCCATCCATGATTTCCCATGATGAGATCAAAATGCCTGTGTGGCTCGTGGGTAGCTCCGTGGTGGGGTTTGAATGTGTTTGACCCCAGAGCCCCTCAGCACGTCCCCTCTCACCATAGCTCGAGGTATGCACATGTGGCAGGCTCTAATGGCTTGGTGGCCAATGACCCAGCAGCAGCGGTTCCTGGACGCCTCTCCATGGGGAATCCAGACTTCCCTTCTCTGAGCACGGTGGAATTTTTATAGCCTGTGGTTTTAAATGCTGTGATTTCCTTATGGCCCTGTCAGAGCTGTGCTGGGGCTGGTGAAACACGGGCTGGAGCTGCTGCTCCTTGGGTAACGGGTCTGAGCTTTGCTCCAGTACAGGGGAAGGGGAAGGCTGGCTCTCCTGGGCTTGAGCCTGCTGGGTGCTGTGATCTTATGGCTGAATTCAGCTGGACTTTATTTCATTTATCCCCAAAATTTGTCAGGCTTTGTAGAGTAGGATACAGTAATGCGACCTCGTCTGTTAAAAAATAATCCCCAAAATGGGAGTGAAAGAGTTAATCTTGGAAGTACAGCTCAGTGGCATCCTGGAAGGGTCTGTCCAAAAATCAGGAGGGGAGTGGGCATGTAGCATTCCAAGGTAACAGGGTAGAGGGGCCAGGCTGGCAAACCCCACTTACCACAGGGACTCAGCTGTGACTCGGGCACGGACGTGGCACTGTGGGATGTGTGCCCAGCTGGCAGCTGGGAGGCGAAGGCAGAGAGGGTTTGTGTGCATCTAGAGGGTGTGAGCACTGTCTCCCTCCCAGCTTTGTTCCCTGGGGTCCCTGTCCTCATGGGGACGAGGCAGAGTTCTGCCATTAACACTGAAAATCTCTGCTGGCTCATCCTTATCCTCCCCCAAATGCCAGGCAGTGCTGGGGTGCACACAGGTTCCTCACTGTGATCTCTAGTAAGGGGTGCAGCTGGTGGGAAATCAGCAGTGGTGCTTTCTCCAGCCCCTGATCAATCCCCTGAAAACCACTGCCCAGGTCTGGCTTTTGTAGGGATGCTTTGGGGCCATCAGATTTTCCAGGCTGAGACATCAGTGTCCCTGTGGTCCTGCTGCAGGGATGCTGCCTGGGTCCAGCCACCTCCACCCAGCTCTCCCTTCTCACAAACTTGTGGAAAAGTGATTTCCTTTCCTGTTTTGTGGCCCCTCTTCAAACTCAGCTGGGTTAACTCTTGCTGTAGATGCAAAACTTGCTGGAGGGCCCTGCTGAGGCGGGGCTGTAAAAGCCACATTTTCTTTGGGAATCGGATTAAGGCCCCTTTTTCTTCCTGCAGTGTGGGTGACATGAAGTCTCCCTTTGTCCTGGATGGTATTTCTGGCCCAGCTGCAGTGGGTTAACCCTTTGTCATCCCACAGAGTCCGGGTGATGAATGGCCCTTTGCTAAGCAACAGGGACCTTTTCCTGGCGTGGAAGCGCTGTGGGGGCCCTGTGGGCTGTGTCCTCCCCCTGCCCAGCTGGGGGATGAAGTGCAAAGCCTTGGTGCCTGGCTAAGGGACGTGTCTGTGGGACAGGGACCTTCCCTAATGCTGCTTTCCACTGCCTTTCTTTGCCATTTTTAGTCTCTTTTCATTCCCTAAGATAAATGGATGGGACTCTGCACCCCAGTCCTGCACTGGCACCAGAGGTGTCTCCATGCTGGGGCAGCCCCAGGCTGCCTGGATGGCACAGAGGGACATGGGTGGGAGAAGGAGGGAGCCAAAGTGACAGAGAGAGCAGAGGCCAGGCCAGCTGGCAGAGCACAAGAGCTGCCTGTGTGCTCCTTGGAGGGCAGTGACCATGTCAGTGGTGCTCCCTGGGCACCAGTGCCCAGCCTGGTGTGGCACTGGGCTGAGGCAGGAGCATCACTTTTCCAGGAGAGCTGGAAGGCTGGATAACCAGCCAGGAGTAGGGTGATGGCAGGCAGGGGCATCCATAGGTATCCCAGGAGCCCTTGGCTGTGGTGCCCAGGATCCAAGGAGGTGTTTTGGTTTGGCACTCAGTGCTGGGCTCTGTGGCCAAGCAGAAATGAAGGTGATTTCCTGGCCATGCCCTGCAGTCTGGTGGCTGTGGGCATCTCACACACCAGACCTGGGTACATTTTACTTTTTTTCCCCATTGTGCTGCATGTTGCATCACCTTGGATCCATCCACTGCTGCTGTGAGCCTGGCTTGGTTTGTTTGTTTATTCAAAAGCCAAATGGTAGCAGGAAACGTCCCTATCTGGTGCCCTGGAAAACCTGCCAGGGGCACACAGTGCTGGCTCCCTGCAGCCTGATCCTGTGCTGTTATCAGGGAAATTCCTGATAAGAGCAGAGCAGGGATTTCCCCAGAGGGGGTCCTGGACCATGTCAAAGCGGCATCAGGAGCTCCCCAGGCCTCCCAGCAGTGGGAGGAGTGCAGCCCACAGAATTTTCCCTGTGTCCCTCTCCCTGCTGAGTTTTAGGATGTGATCACCCCAAGGCTGGTGGAGGGGTGCCACCATCTCCCAGAGCTGAGCCAGCAGCAGATGGGCACCGAGCAGGACTCACTCACAGCACTGGGAACTGCAGGGAGGCAACACATTTCCCTCCCACCCCTGCTCCTCCTCCCCCCCATCCTCCTGACCTTTTCCCATCAAAACACAAAGCACTATTCTTCGGAACAAGGCACCTCCATGCGAGGAGACAGCTGGCGCTGCAGCAGCTTGCTGGGGATGGCTTGTTATTAATTAAGCTACAGGAGACAGCCAGGCAGCTTGAATGGAGTTTTCCTTCTTTTCAGGCTTAGGATGCCCTAAATTCTCTCTTCTTTACCTCCAAACGTTTATAGGTTTAAAAAGGGGCAGCAGACAAAGGATGGAGAAGGGCCCATTATGTGCAGCTTGCAGGGACGTGTATCCCTGCACGTGGCCTGCAGGGGCTGTTAGGGCACCCCAGCAGCTTCTTTGCAGCTTGGTTTGTGCCAGGGGGTTGCTGTGACCCCCAGGGATGGCACTGCCTGGGCATCTCCCCATCTAGAGAGGAGATGCCACTTTGGGGTGAAATGATTTAAACTGCTTGAACAAGTTTGGGGTGACTCAGGCAGTCAAATTTTTCACTCCCTGCTGTTTTCCTTTGAAAAAGTGATTTATTTTCACCAAACTCATCCTCTGCCCCTGCTGCTGGGTCTGCTTTGCCCGTGCTGCTGGTGGTGAGAGGAGCAGAAGTGGTGGTGGGGCTCTCTGAGCGGCTCCTTGGTGTGTGAGCTCTGTGTAGGTTCCATGTCCTCCCCTCTCTCCACAGGGCAGGATACAGGGGTCTGGTGGAGTGGGATGCAGAGGTGCTGGTGGGGTGAGGTGCAGAGTTTTGATTTACCTCTTTTGGGGATAATTTGTCCTTTGTGATAATCTGTGGGAGTGTCTGAGGGAGCAGAACATGCCCTTGAGGAGGAGGGGTGAGGATTGCTCCTAAGCAGCCAAGTGTGTTTCCTTGGGCATGGCTGGGCTGTGCCATCTGCAGAGCTGGCCCAGGGATTTGAGCAGCAGTGCTTTGGTGCCAAGGCAGACCTGTCCCTGCTGAGCAAAGCCTGTGCTCAGAGCTGAGGCTGTGGCAGTGCCTCAAGATGCTGAGTGTGCTTTGGGTCTGTCCAAACCAGCAGGGCAGTGCCCCAACCAATGCCCCCTGTGAGGGAAAAGGAATCTGGGAGGAATGGGGTTCTTTCTTGGGGTTCTTTTCTTTTCTTTGGGTTCTTTCTTTCTTGGGGTCCTTTCTTTTTCCAAATATTTCTGACTGTGGAGTGATTTCCTAGCAAAGCCTGCTCCCTTTTGGAAAATGCTGGATTGCTCAAGCACCGTGAGGAGCCTCCTGCCTGCAGATCCTCTGCAGGAGGAATGTGCCAGAGGAAGGGAGGCTGCTGCAGGGGCACTGCTGGGATGTGACACCAGGAACCCAGGCCCGGCCTCCCCAGGGAGAGGGTGACTCACGCCAAGGCCACGGTGCCAGCTGCGCGTGATGGTCGGTGACAGCGTGTGAAACAATTCCTTCCTTCCTTCCTGGACAGTGGGAGAGACCTGGAGATGTCCAGCTGGAGCAGAGTCTGGGTTCTGGTGTGGTGGGAGCTGGGGCACTCCTGGCTGTAGTGTGGGTTCAGCAGAACAGCCACGGTGCAGTGATGCTGGAGGGTCCGGGTGCTGCTCCTGGGCAAGGCACGGAGGGGTGGCTGCTCCCTGTGCTGCCTCAGGATTCCCTGAGCTCTGGAGGGCTCTCGGTGCTCCTGGCAGTGCCTGCACCCCTTGTTACTGCTGCTCCACTCCCCTCTCTCTCTCCAGGGAGATTTAAGCCACCAAAGAGCTGCTTTCATGAAGGAACTGGTGGGATACCTGCAGAGGTGTGTCCGATATGGGCTGCTCAGAGGAGCTACCAGTCAGCTTAAAAGAAAAAATAAAACTGCATCATCCATGGACTTGGGAGATCACTACAGCCAGAGGGGGGGAAATGTCGTTGGTCTGTGGGTCTCAGAGATGTTCTGGGAGTTACCCTGCCCATGCTGAAGGGACCATGGTGGCTGCCTGCCAGAGCCCTCCCCGGGTGGTAACATTGCAGACCTGCACTCAGGCTCTTAGAAAACCTTTGGGGTTGTTTTCAGCTGTTCCTGGCACTGGGGGATCCTTGCTGTTCCTGCTACAGGGGATGATGTCTCTTTCCATGCTAAAAAGAATTAACTTTAGGTCTTGCGATCTGCAAGCTTGTGTCCTTTTCTCGGTCATCCTACTTTCCACTGAGTTTGCTGGTGCTCTACCAAGGTCTCTGGATGTGCTTTTCATTCTGCTATTGATCTGAGATTATAAATATAGCTGGCAGAATTTCCATCTGTCTGTCACAGTCACTGGGGACTGGCAGGTAGTCAGCATTGCAGCAATATTGGAAGAATAAAAATTATTTCCTAAGCCCTAACGGTGCACTTTTAACTGGGGCTTGCTGAGGTGCAGTAAAATTGGAAATTCAGCATTCCTGGAGAGAACATGTCCTGCTTGTTCTGCCTGTGCCCAAGGTCTTTGATATTTTCTTAGGAGCTGGGCAGCTTGGGATGAAGGGAGTTTGTTGGCAGGTCTGCCCACAGGCTGGGTAGTGGTGGTGAAGCTGCCTTCATTTGCAGATCTTGGTTATTCCTCGCAGCTGGGGATTTGTGGTTGGAGCTGGCTGAGGGCAGAGCTTTGCCCAGCACAGAGGAGGGCTGCTGGGGGACAGCCCCACTGCTGGGCAGTTTTCTGCTGCAAAGGACTGTGGTTGGGATTGTCCCCAAAACTCAGGGACTGTTGAAACCCTCATTGGTGTACCCCTGAGTGTTCTCCAGTGAGCCCTACCAGCCCTCCACTGTGTGGCTGTGACATGGGGACCTGCTTTCACTGTCAGGGATGTCCCATAAAGCAGGACAGATGTCAAGGATGTCCCATAAAGCAGGAGTTGTGTAAGCAAGACAGGAACCTTCCTCAGTATTTCAGATTACTTGCAAGACTAAAAGCTGGATCTGTAGTTAGTTCAAATCCCTTGATACAACTTACAACAGCAATAGGCCTTGTTAGAATTGCTCCTAACTCTGATTATGAGGTTTTTCTAAGAGAAGAACAATGAGTTTGTGATTTTAAAACCCTTAATTAGGGGATTTGGATCCAGTTCTTGGCTCAGCTGTAAGATTTCTGTGTGACCCTGGGCGAGTCACTTAATCCCTCTCCAGCTGATCTGCACTGGGAGCTGCTTCCTTCCTCTGCCTGTCGGTCCTGCCTGTGCTCAGAGCCAGGAATGAGCAGTGGGAGAGGCACAGGCAGGGCCCTGTTCTCCTCACAGGAATAGAGATGCTCCTGTAAGAACAAATCCCAGAGTTTGTTTGGGATTTGTCCTTGCAGGAGTTTGTTTGTCACTCTGTAAGTGCCTCCTGTGTGCGAACACCCCAAAGTCCCCAAGAGCCGTCCTGGGGACCCGCAGCGCTCCCAAAGCCCTGCCACACTTGCTGTGAGGCCAAGGATGACACTTTGTTGTCCTTCTGAGCTGCTGGCTCACCACCTGCTGCTCCTAGGGAGGAGGAGATAGGAGCTGAAACAAAATATTTTTTGTTAATTAATCTGGGAAACAACTTGTACGCAGTGTTGAGTTCCCCTGTGCCCTAATTTTTCCAGTGAGGGTGGTGAGGTCCTGGCAGGGGGTGTGCAGAGAAGCTGTGGCTGCCACATATCTGGAAGTGTCCAAGACTGGATTGGACCTGGTTTAGGGGACAGTATCCCTGCCCTGCCCGTGATTGGAATCAGATGCTCTTTAAGGTCCCTTTCAACCAAGCCAGCCTGTGTTTCTGTGAAATATCTTTGCAGAGCTCCAGTGACCACGGGTAGAACTTTTCTATGGTTATTTTTATTCCCTCACAAGCAAGACTAAAGTATGCCCATGATTTCAATCTGAAAAAAATTAAAAGTTAACTCGGAGGAGTGAGGAGTTGGTGCACGTGGCTGAGCACGCTGTGTTCACCCCTTTGCTGGTCTCAGTTTGGGCACGTGAGCCCTGTGCTGATGCTTAACTTCTGCACAGCCGCAGATGTGGCCAATTTAATGACAGGGACAGGAAGCCATCACACCTGAGATCCTCCCTTGGCTCTTTATGCAAGCACAGCACCTAAGTAAGCTCAGCACAGCCTTTTCCTGCCTTTCTCCAGCTAAAACAAGGCTGGAGTGACTTGCAAACAGACCCAGCTGCTACTGGGGCAAGCCTGGTTTGGCATCTAGCATAGATTTTCCTGGAGATTAGAGAGATTAAAACACTAATGCCCATTGATAGGGGTTAGAGCTTTAATAAGTCATAAAAAGTGGTGTAATCTGGCAGAAATCTGCATGCAGCTGCAGCATAAGCAGATTGAGGCTGGGTTTCCTGCCTGGGTGCTGGGTGAGGGTTTCTCAGAAATTGCTATTTTTGGTACTTGCTGAAGTGGGGGGATGTGGGTCTTGTCCCCCCCTCAGCACCCATCGTTTGCAGAGCAGCCTGTGCCAGCCTTGCTGGGCATCGCAGGAGGGCTGCTGCCAGCCCAGCGTGGTGGGGAGGGCTGCTGCCAGCCTGGTGTGGGGTGGCTGTGCTGGGTGGAGGAAGATCTGCCACTGCTGGTGGTGCAGAAGCAGAGAGGGGAGGTGACAGCCACACTGGAGCCACAGGCAGGAGACAGAGCAGGGGTGGCTGTGGTGCCACTGGCACGGGTGGCAGGGCTTGCATCGAGTGCAGGAGTGTGGCAGAGGCTGGTGATGCTGGTAACAGGTCCAAAAGGGAGTGCAAGCACTAGCCCTGGGCTTGCAGGCTGTGCAGGGGCTGTGCATGGGAAAGGGAGTCCTCTGGGTGTTGAAGAGTGCAGATGTGCACATCTGTCTTAACCCTTTCATCACCTGCAGGCCTTTCTCTGGGAATGCAAATCTGGGAACTGCAGGGAGAAAGTCCTGAGCTCACAGGATAGGGCAAAGTAAGGTGTCAGACCCAAAAGAAGTTTGGCTTCACCTTGGCTGTGACAGGAGAGAATGCCAGCAGCACTGGCATTCTCTGGACACTGCTGGACATCACAGAGGGGACATCACCCCACACCAGGGTCTGCATTGCAGGGAGCAGGGACAAGTGGTGCAGCCCAGCTTCCCTCCTGTGGCTGGCCCTTCCCTCTGCTGCTGGGAGAGGGCTGGGACATTCTCTGATCAAGGTATAAGGCAGGAAGGGGTTGTGGAGGCAGCTCATTTCTTCATTCAGCTTCACTGACATCATTTCAGAGAGCAGCCATGCCCGTGGGGGTGGGTTGACTTCTTGTCTTGCCAGATGTGAGATGCAGCTGCAGAGCAAAGTGAGCCCACGCTCCCAGCACTCACACCCACCCGCGACTGCCCTGGGGCTCTGCTGGAGAATTTCGGGATGCTGGGAAGCAAAAGGCTTCCCTGGGCTCGGGGATGGGGATGTGGATGAGACCCTGGCCCGGGAGCAGTGGGTGAACTGGGCTCCTCTTGGAACGGCGCTGCCCGGCTTGCCCCAGCTTCTCTCTTATCCATGAAAGTTTCCCTTTGCCGTGGAAGTTTCCCTTTGCCGTGGAAGTTTCCCTTTGCCGTGGAAGTTTCCCTTTGCCGTGGAAGTTTCTCTTTGCCGGGGAAGTTTCCCCGCAGCCCCTGCGTGGAGCCGGGGTGGGACGAGCCCCCGAACTCTTGTTGCTCTCACCCCTTGCGGGCCCCTCTGGGCCGGGCCGGGCCCGGAGCGGCGGGGGATGGAAACCGCCCGGGGGCGAAGCAACTTCCCGGGAAGAGGCTCCATCCCCCCGGGCCGGGCTGGAGGGGGAGGAGGCAGGGTGATGGGGGAGGAGGAGGAGGAGGAGGAAGGGCGATGGGGGAGGAGGCGGAGGACAGCGCGGGAGGAAGCGGGAGCCACCGGCTGCCGGAGCCGCCGCCGCCGCGGGTGAGTCTCCGCTGCCCGGGGGCGGGGGCTCCGTGGGACAGCGCAGGGGGGATTGTGGTGGTGGGGAAACGCTTTTTTTGGGGGGTGAATTATCCTGGGGAAGGTCTTGAGAGAGCGGGGGTGAGTGCCGCGGTTCTCACGGAGGGCAGTGTGGGGGCTGCCGGCCGGGGCAGGGCATGCCCCGGGTGAGGGCAGCGGGTGCTGCGGGGGGCTCGGGCCTCGGCCCCTTCAGCCGCCGCCGTGCCCCTCAGGAGAGGCCGCAGCTCGGCACCGCCTGGCCGCGCTGCCGGCATTGTCCGGGAGCCCTGCAGATCTACAGATCAAGCCCTGCCCTGCCTGGGGGGCAGCCCCTGGTCCCCTGCCGTGCCCTGCCTGGGGGGCAGCCCCTGGTCCCCTGCCCTGCCCTGCCCTGCCTGGGGGGCAGCCCCTGGTCCCCTGCCCTGCCCCTGTGGGGTCTCCCTCGTCCCCTGCCCTGCTCCGGGTGCTGCCCCCGCTGAAGGCTTCGCTGGGCGTCCGGGGCGCAGCTGCCTTTGGTAAAGAAAGAAAACGGCAGAAACAAACAAAGAAATTAAATAAAAATCCATACCACCCTGCCCGTCAAAGAACAAAACCGAGCAAAAAAAAAAAAAATCAAAAAGGGGCATAAAAAAAGCTAAGCTTGCAGCCCCAAGATGTGAATCCCTCTGGCTTGCTCCTTTTTTTTTGCCGTGGCTGCAGTCAGTGCCTCGTGGGACAGGGCATCAGTCCCGAGTGCAGCCCCGGGCTCTGGGCACACTCAGCCGTGCCCGGTGCCCATTCCTGGGGCTTGGCCCGACTCATTCCTTCTGCAGCGCTGTCTGGACAAGCTGAGTGTGGGGATCGCTGCCTGGCTCTTTGTTTACACAGCACAGAGCTCTGCAGAGCAGTGGTGATAGGAGTGAAGGGTGCTGTCCTTTGGCTGGGGCTGGGGAGGCTCCCCGTGTCCCTCCTGGGCTGAGTACCATTGTCCAGGCTGGGTGGACAGGGGTGGGAGTGGATCCCATCCTCAGAGCCCCCATGGAATCAGTTTTGTGGGTATCTTTGGACCCTCCTGGGCACAGGCACCCTGAGCCTGTCCGCAGGGAGCAAGGGCTGTGCTGGACACTGGCATGGGCTACAAGGGGGCCTGTTGATGGAGCAGCTTCTGCTGAGATCTGTGTGCAGGAAGGTTCCTCTCAATGGGGTTCTCCCAGTGAGGGAAGGCTGCTCTGGGGTCAGCCTAGCTCCAGCTCCAGGGGAAGGAGCTCCTTCCAGAGGGTGATCAGTGGGGCCGCATGGCCAGAGATCTCTGCATGCCCAAGCTGAGACTTGGGGTTATTCATTATTATCTCCTCCTTTTTAAACGTGGAGGAAAATCGCCTAACAACTCTTTGCAGGTTTTTAAAGTGGTTTAGAGCTGCTGTCTCACGTGGCTGGAGGAATGAGAATGTCAGCCTGTGAGTTGTGCTGCCAGGGCTACACGTGTCTGACTGGGCCAGGGTGGTGGTCAGCCTGGTGGTCAGCCTCACCCCACATCTGGGAGCCACAGGCAGCAGCTCGAGGTTGTGGAGCTGGCACCACGGTTTGAGCCCTGGGATGGGCTCCTGCATCCCAGCCCAGAAACGCTGGTGAGCAGAGCCTGCAGCAGCTGGGGGGGTTTAAGATGGGAAGGGAAGCAGTGATGGGGAGCATCCATCTCTTGTAAATAAAATAGCCAGGAGGGTTGAGCTGCAGAGGGCAGGGGACTGCTGGGCTTCTGGAGCAGGAGGGGAAGCACACAGTGAGGGAGGACGGAAGAGCACATGGCTCACAGGCACAGCTCGACCCACATGTGATGTGTGCCCCTGACTTGTGGCTCAGGGCTGGTTGCCTGTGGAAGCTCTCATGCCACAGCAGGAACCATTGCCTCCTTTTTAAAACTTTTTTAAACTCTGAAACGGGTTTATTCCCCATGTGAGTAAAAGGCTTCAGGCCTGGAGCATCCTGCATGCTCAGGAGGCACCTGGCCACCTCTCTGACAGCTCTTGGGTCGGTTTGGTATAATGAGGAGGAGTTAAGCACACTCTGCTGTTTCTGGGTCGTGTTTGTTGGCACCCAGGTGGAAATGCAAGCTGAGAAAGAAACATAACTGGTTGGTAGGAGGGCCTGGGCTGGTGGCCAGCCTGAAACTGTAGCCCAATGCAAGGGACAGACTCAGCTTGGGTCTGGAAATGCCAGCCAGGTGTTGGTGATTGCAGCTGAATAATAGGAATTACTATTAATTAGGTACAGTTTGGTGCTGCAGGGGTCTGTGGCACTGGCTCTTTGTGCCAGGCTGAGCCACCTCAGCTTGGGAGTGAGCTGTGCCTCACATTCCCTGGCGCCCACACATCCAGCAGAGACCTGCTGCCTTCAGCATCAGGGGATCCTGTGGCAGCTGAAAAAAAGCCAGCAGTGCCTGGGCCATGCTGGGATTACATCCAGCCCTGGCTTTGCTGAGACTCCTCCATCCCCTCGGAAGGGAGAGCTGTGTCTCTGCCACCTCCTCCACAGGCTGGATCCGTTTCCACAGCCTGTGGTCACTGGCTCAGTGTGCCAAGGGGAGAGGCCCTGGAGGCTGCACGTGCCGCAGTCCCCACGGCCAGCTGTTCTTAACCAGGAGCTGTAGATTCTCTCTTTGGAGCTACAGATGTCTCTGTGACACCCTACTGGCATGATTCTCCGAGAGAGATGCTCCCAAAACTTGAAAGGTTAAGGTGGTTCACACTTCTCCTGTGAAAATGTCCGTGGACACTCAGCACTGCTCACTGCTCTGAACCTGCTCTCTGTGCTTGCACAAACCCATCCCACAAATCTGGAAGCCCATGGTATTTCCAGCATCTGTTGGGTGGAGGGAAGGGAAGTTATCCACAGTGTCCTGCTCTTCTGGGTGCCTGTAGCTCTGCAGAACTGGTTGCAGCATCATTGAGAGGTGCCCAGTGCTTGATGTTCCCAGGATCCAAAGGGTGTTTCCTGGATTTACTCTCCACACATTGCCATTTTGCCATTGATTGTGTGTGCATCCCTAGAGTGTGCAGTGGTTTGGATCTGTTGATGGGAGGCTGTGGCAGAGGTGCAGCCTCCTGGCCTCTCTCTGGTTCCTCTGTGCAGCCACTGAGCACCAGGTCTGTGACCAACCCTGCTCTCCCAGGACACCAGCACAGCATGGAGCTGCTGGGTTTAGCCAGGAGCTGGGGTGGGTGAGACATTCCTAGTTCAGCCTCTGCAAGTGGCTTTAACCCTTGTGTGTCTGCAGTGCAGCCCCAGTCTCCTGCAGATCCCTGTTCCAGACCCTCAGGGAGGATTATCAGCCCCTGGCTTTGGGGTTTTGGGGGAGCCCATGGCTGTCCTCACATGCCCTGCCTGCAGTGTCCCAGGCTGGGGCAGCCTCGTGGCACCAGCACAGCAGCTCCAGCAGCCCCTGGCCAAGCCCATCCCACAGCACACAGCATCCAGCTGGCTGAAGGAGCAGGAGGGTCCCTGGGGGGCTCCCAGGGGCTTCCCTCCCCGTGGGGTGGCTTTCATCTGCTGCTTCACAGATGTTGGCTTTGGCTTGTGTCTGACATGCATCAATTACAGAGCAACAGCCCCAAGCCTTTGGCAAAATCAACTTTGGAGCAGCTGTCCTGAGTCAGCCGTGCCCTAGCCAGAGCTCTGGCTCTGTCCCTGCTTGGTGCAGTGCTCCCCTGGCCATCTCCACATCTCCTGTGCCCACGTGGACAGGGTTTCCCTGGCAGGGAAGGTCTAAATGTGCTTGTTCCCAAGTGCTTGATGTTTGTCCAGGAACACTTTAGTGGGAGAGCTGCAGGCTCTGAGCTCTGCCCCATCAGTGAAGTGATGGCCCCTTGTGTGAGGGACAGCAGTTGGGTTAAGGTGACAGTGGTGAATCATGTGAGGTCTGGTCCTGCTCTTGCCAGGGACTCGGTGGCACTCAGGGATTTCAGACAGTAAGGGGGTGTTCATTAACCCATCCCTCCTTGCAGTGCTCAGAAGGGTCAGCTTGGTGACACAGGCTCTGACAGCACCACAGGTTTGACATCATCCCCTGAGAGCACAGCAGGTCACACAAATCCAGGTTGTGTCCATGATGCATCCCAGGCATCCACTGCTCTTCTGCACTTTATTTCTAAGATCTTTATTTTTTAGAGAAGCGTCTCCTGGGAGTGCTCCCTGCTACCCAGCACAGCATCCCTGTGTGCCACTGAGTGGTCCTGTGCTTTGGCTGCACCCTCCTTCTGCTGGCACAAGCCCCTTAGAGCCGAGTGTGACACTGGAGTTTTTGCTAAGAAAAGACCATGTCAGTGCTGGGAAGCTGAAAAGAAAAAAATTGCACATTTGAGTTGTGACATTTCCCTTGGGAGTTTGCTGGTGCTGCTGGGGCATTGGTGGCTTTGCATGCCTGCTGTCCTGCAGACACTCCTAGCTGCAGTATACTGATTTTATTGTATTTTATACCTGTCAGGACCCAGGTGCTTTAAATCACAGTTCCCCACAGACCTGCTGGAGCACATGGGCTGCCCTGACAGGAGTGCTGCTCTTCCTGTGGCTTTGGTCTTGCTGGAGCCTGGCGAGCCCTGAGCCCTTCTCCTAACCCTGAGGGTAGTTTGGAGTGTCTGCTCCCTGAGCTGGGGACAGTTTTCCTGCACATCCCTCTGCCCAGGGACAGGTCAGCCCCTCTGCATGCTGCCAACTGCTCCTTGAGGTTGCTGGAGATGCTCCTGGCCTTTATCAAGTGGAGGATGGCTTTCTGCTCTATTTAATTTCTTAATTTCTCTGCACCTTACCTGCCCCAGTGTCCCAGTTTGCTGTCCTATCCTTTGGGCTGTCCCATGCACACAAGTGGTGCTTGGAGGAGTTAAACCTATTGCATAACCCAGTGTTACTGCTGGTGGCAGCATATTTTCCACATGATTTAGTTGTCATTTTGTTGGGGTTATTTTTAATGTTATGCAGGGATTTTTTTGCTACTCTTGGCCTCACCATTTTGGAACGGGGCTAATTTGGGATTTGTGGTGAGGCCTCGGGCACACTGGGCTGGTTGATTTCGTGAGGGGCAGCGTGGCAGTGCAGTTCCAGCTGTGCAGGGTTCCTGCTCTCATGGCAGTGCAGTTCCAGCTGTGCAGCATTCCCTGGAGTACTGGGATGCTCTCATGGCAGTGCAGTTCCAGCTGCTCAGGGTTCCCAGGAGGAGTGGGATGCTCTCATGGCAGTGCAGTTCCAGCTGCTCAGGGTTCCCTGGAGTACTGGGATGCTCCCATGGCAGTGCAGTTCCAGCTGTGCAGGGTTCCTGGTCCCATTGATAGTGCAGTTCCAGCTGTGCAGGGTTCCCAGGAGGAGTGAGATGCTCCCAGGTCTCTCAGGGACAGCATGTTTGCTCTCTAGCAGCTCTGTGAGTAATGCTCAGCTGCACAGCTGGGACTGAGGGCTGGAAAAAAGTGTTCAAAGTGACCCAACAGTTTTTGGGATTAGTTCTAGGCTTGTTTTTTTTTTGTCTCTTTTTTTTTCTGCTTGGCCTATATTAAGCATGTGGAAGTGTGCTGTGCTTGCAGGAAGAGTGTGGTTCCACCTCACAGACCCCAGCAAGGTCCTATCTGAGATGGTCAGAGGAAAAGGGATGATGGGCTTGTGTTTGGAGGAGCCCCTTTGGCCAGCCACACTCCTACAGAGAGAGGGAGGGAGAGAAAAGCAGGCAGCACATCATCAAAGGCCAGGAGTAAGTGGAGTGAGATGAGCTGAGAGCTGTGTTGCTGTCTGGAGGGGCGAGGACTTTGCAAATAATAATGTTTTTATTCATAATAATAAATGATTAAAGAATAATAAATAATCATTGCAAAACACTGAGCAACAACAGAATGCTCACTTAGGCTGGTGGCTGCAGGGACCCAGGCAGTGAGCAGCAGCAGCCTGGGGTGGGAAGGGCTCTTGGAAGTGTGTTTTCCTAGAACCTCCCTCTCTGTGCCTGCATCAGAGGAGCGTGCTGCATGTGGCTGATGCCTCCAGGAGCTTGCAGGGGGCTGATCTTGTGCTCACTCTGCCTTTGGGATATTTGCTGTGGGTGATGCAGAGCAGCTGGGGCTGGCAGGGGACAAGGCCACATCACCCCGGGGCACTTGGGGCACTTTGTCCTTCCCAGCAGCCAATGCTCCTGCCAAAGAATAGATAATTCCCTTTTTTTTTTCTTAAAAAGCTGTTGGCTGGGGCAGTAGTTTTAAATTGCTTCTCCTGAAGGTCTTTGTTAGGCTGGAGCATCTTGCAGGGGAGACAGGAAGCCTGTCTCAGAGGGAAGCTGAAGGGTTTGGGTTTCTGAGCAGATATGGACAGAATGAGAGCGAGACCACAGAAGCTCCGTGGCTGTGTGGGTGTTGTCTGGCACAGCTTGTCTTGATGCAAATGTGTTGGGTTTTCCACAAGCCAGGGCCAGCAGCCTCTGATCTGCGTCAGCTGGAGCTCGAGGAGGGCACGTGGCAGTGGATGCCAGGGACTGCCTGTGTCTGCAAAGCCAGCCAGCTCCCCCCCAGAACGTGGCTGAGTTGTTCACACCAGCATTGTGCACAGTGATTCCAGTGGTGTGGAGGAGTGGGATGTGTAGGTCTGCCAGCCTTTAACAGCAGTGCCTGGGCACAGGGCTGTGGGGTAAAAGCCTTTGTCACTCCCAGGCATGAGCTGAGGACTTTTTGGGAGCTGGGACCTGCTCTGTGGCAGCAGTGGGACCTGGTGTGCTCACAGCCCCCCGGCAGCATCCCTTTGCTGTACCTGGTTTGATGGAGTGGGCAGGGATCAAGTGAACACAATAAACAGAGAAAGAAAATCCCAAATTTAATGTAATTATTGTGCAGGAAAATCCCACACTCCTCCGCCCACCCAGCCTGCTGGTAGCGTGAGTCTCTGCACGTGCTTTACTCCTGCTTTGGATGCAGCAGGCAGGTCCTGTGACTCCTTGCCAGGAGTGATGCCTTGTGAAGGCTGGCCTAGGACAGAGACTAGACAGAGCTAAAGAACAAAGTAGGGATTTATTAGAAGGTTTTAATGGGTACACCTTGGGCAGTACAAGAACACAGCCAGATGAACCCAAAATGGATGACTGGTCATGGGGTCTCATACTTTGATCAGTTCTGCTCCATTTGCATATTGCAGTTCATTGTCCAATTCCAGCTTTGGCTTATGAAGTCCCATCCTTTTTATTTTTCTCTCTCCAGCTCACATTGTTTGTGCTCTTGGGGCTGAGATTTGGATCATCTGTCCTTGGTGCCCAGCTAGAGCAGGAATTGTTTTGTCTCCCTGCTCTGTGCAGAGAGCTCAGCATCCCCTAATGTGAAGCTCAGACCCACACACTAAATCAACACAGAATCTGAAAAATATAAAAGCCAAACCCTGAGGCACCAGGAGCAGCACTCAGAGCAGGCTGTTTGTCCCCCCAGGTGCAGAGGCCGTTCCCAGCCACGCTCCCGCCATGACGGACGCTCCGCGCGATGCCGGCCCCAAGCAGGCGGCGCCGGCGCGGCCGGACAAGCCGGCTGCCGACTTCGGCTACGTGGGCATCGACGCCATCCTGGAGCAGCTGAGGAGGAAAGCCATGAAACAGGGCTTCGAGTTCAACATCATGGTCGTGGGTGAGTTGTTCCCCCCTGTGCTCAGCCGGCTGTTGTCACTGTGCCACCACAATGTTTGTCCCCTTTGGAGCCTCCTTGGGAGCAGCGCTGGGGGCTCTGCCTTGGCAGTCAGCAAGGAGCTGAGCTCCCAAGGAGCTGGCCTGGGGTCAGCTGGGGTTAAAGCTGTCTGTGCGATGTGGTCCTCATCCTCCTGCATCTCGGGGTGCATTGTCCATAGGCACATCCTGGAGGAAAGCACCTTGAGGAGTGTCAGGGCTCATAAGAGCTCCCTTGACAGCTCCCCTGGAAGTCCTGCCCTGGTTTGAGCAGTCAGAAGGCACATCTGAGGGCTCAAGGGGCTGCTGGTGGTGTTCCAGAACCCTCATCCCTACTGGTACCTCCAGCAGTTTGGGTAAAATTCCTGTTTGTGAGTTTTTTTGTATTCAGGCAGCCCTGCTACAAGTACCAGGGAAGAAGTGCCAAAAGCAGTGATTTACTGATGGAAATAAAGAGCAGCAGGAGGGCTTTGCATAGCTCTGTCATTTGGCTCCTTTGGGGACCTGCAGGGTGGCACAGCAGGGATGAGGGTGTCCCAGGCAGTGTCCACATGCAAGGAGGGAGGGCTGGAGGGTTGTGTACCCAAATCCTGCTGCCCACAAGCTCCTGCTCATTAGCTCTCCTGGGCTAATTACCACTGGCTGCATCACTGCTGCTCTGGCTGCAGCTTCAGGATCTGTGCTCGTGCAGCCCCCAGGCCCCCAAAGCCAGGGATGGCACAGCCACTGACCTTCAAAATGCTGGAGAGCTGGGCAGACACTTTGGGACACCAGTGAAGGGGAAAAGGAAAAACAAATTAGGCTTTTCTACTCTTTTCCAGCTATTAATGTCTGACCTGGTGCTGTGGAGCCTCTTGTGTGAGCTGTGCTCTGCTCCTTGGGGCTGGGCTGGTCAGGTAGCAGCTCTCGCTGCCTGTGTCTGCCAGGGGAGCTGCAGGGGGATGAGGAGAGTAAATCCCAGGCAGTGACCAGTGGTGTGGTGATGGGCATCCTGGAGGTCTGCCTGGGGTTGTGGAAGGGTCTGATCCAGAGGTTTTGCTAATTCTGTTAAAGATTTCAGTGTGCTGGAGCTTTCCAGCAAGCTCTGTGGATGCTCAGCCTTTCCCATTCTGATACTTTCATTCCCTCTGCAAGGAAGTTTCCCTGGGCTGGGTGATCACAGCAAGGCTGGTCAGTGCACAACTGTTAGAACCCTGCACACTGAGGACTTTAGACTTTCTGTCTTAAAAGGCACAGACCCTCAAAAGAACATTACATTTGACCTGAGGCTATGGAGAAAGCTTCCAAAAAACCAGAACCACTTCTTGGGAGGCGTTTTAACAAATCCAGTTCTTTGCTGCAAACAGAGGAATCACTGCACTGGTCCTGAAAGAGAGATTACCTGTGCTGAGCTCCCATTTCCCTGCTGGAAGAGGCTCCCATCCCTCTGGGATCAGGCAGTGCTGCCTCAGCACCTCAGCAGTGTGCTGTGCAGATGGGGAGGGATGTTCAGGAGCAGCTCTGCCTTGGCAGCACTGTGTGTGGTATGGAGGCCTGTGCTGCAGCGTGCCTGGAAAACATTGTTCTGCCCTTGGCAGGAGCTGGGCTGGCTGTTTACAGGCTGGGAATTCAGGGCAGCACAAACAAGTCGAGCTCTGGCCCTCCCAGAAGATGCAGGAGGAGCAGCACCTCGGGGAAGGGGCAGCAGCCAGCCCTCATCCTGCTGTGCTTCCCTAGGGATGGGGTTAGCTCCATTACACCCATCCAGCCTAAACTGTGAGTCCTTGAGCTGGAATTGTTCCAATCTCTGTCTTTCAGGAGGGAGGTGACTTGTCCTGCAGGGGAGCTGGGAACTGAGCATCACTGCTGTGTGGGGTTCACTCCTCACCATGTCCCTGTGATGGGGCTTTGTGAAAACCCTTTCCCCACTGTAGCAAGGTCCCCATTCAAAGGGGTTTCACAATCCCAACCAGAGCTGAGAGGGGGCTGCAGGCTATGGTCAGCTTAGTCCCTTGTCCTCTAAAGTTGCAGAGATTAAGAGGAATGTCTAAACTTCTGAAAATCCCAACCCCAAAGCACATCTTTTGCATTCAGCTTTCCGTGCAAAGCAGCTGGAAGGAGAGCAGAGGTGGGCAGGCTCAGCTGTGATTTTCCCACTGGATTTCAGTTGTGGGAAAGGCAGTGGGCTGCAAACCAGGGCTGTTGGAAAGGAGCTCTGCCCTGTGCTCAGCTGCCTGTGTCACACCCTTAGGGTTCCTAGCTGCACCCCACTGTGGCTCAGCAGGTTCAGCCTGTGGCTGTGGTGCCAATGGGACATCAAATCCTGACTGCTGGTGGCTCTCACCTCTGGTCCCTTTCCAGGCAGTGCAGCTGCAGCAGCTTGGACAGACACAAGGGCAGAGACACAGTGCCTGGACTCTGATTTCACCTGTCCCCAGTGTGTCACCCTGATTTCACCTGTCCCCAGTGTGTCACTCTAATTTCACCTGTCCCCAGTGTGTCACTCTGATTTCACCTGTCCCCAGTGTGTCACTCTGATTTCACCTGCCCCCAGTGTGTCACACAGCCTCCCCTCTCCCCAGGTGCTCCATTGAATGGTGAGCAGTGGTGCAGTGAGAGCTCTGTTTTGGCTCTGCACGCCCAGCTCCAGGCCTGTTAGTGCTTTGTCCTGTGTTTTCAGGCAGCAGGGGACTGGGAGCACTTCCCCCCAGCCTGGTCCATGTGTTTCTTACAGCCCCACAGTGACAGTCAAAGAGAATCTTCCTGTGCTGGATTGCAGCCATTGGTGATGTTGCAAACTCAGCTGTAAAATTTCTGTTTGATCAGGGAGTGGGGTGATACCAGCAGGTAATGCCCAGTGCTGGTTGCTGCTTTGGCAGCCTGGATGGGCCAGGACCCTGCAGGATGTGGGTGAAACCCTTGCTGACTCTGCTTAGGGACACTCTGTGGGACAAGGGACATGCTGGTGGCAATGCCATAATAGTTGGCTGTAACATGTCTTGGCAGAATGGGCCCATTGGGACCCCGTGGTGTGTGCAGTATCTCTGCAGTATTTGCAGGGGGCCCTGGGTTTTGAGGAGTTAATTTTTTTTCTGCTCCCTGGGTTTTGAAGAGTTAATTCTGTTTTCTGTACTCTGGAAAAAATTGTTCTCCAAGCTCATGGGACAGCTGTTCCTGGAGAGTCAGGAGCTGCTGCTGTCCTTTCCACACAGACCAGCATCAGCTCTGGGACATAAAGCATGAAAATGCTTTTTAAAAGATGTTTTTCTAAAGTTGTGGAATCTCGTGTGCTTCTTGGGCTGTTTTTTGTGGGATTCAGAGAAGCTCCTGGCATGGACCTGTGTCTGTGCAGCCAGCTGGGCCGATTGCAGCAGCAAGTCTGTCAGGGAAGCAGCAGCAGATGCAGCAGGCCTGAGGTTTGTAGGATTGTTGCTGCTGTTAGTCCTGTCCAGATAAAGACTTGCCAAGCTGCTCCAAAGCCTTCCCCGTGGAACTGAACAGAGCAGACTGCAGGAGAGTGAAGGCACACTTGGGATGCTTTTTCCTGGGATTCCCTGGTCCCCAAGCCCTGCTGAGCATCACCACAGCTCTTCAAACATCCCCAACACTGTCTGCCTGTCCTTGGGTTGCTGGGGTTTTGCCTGGATGCAGAGAACTAGCTCTTGGTTTGCTGCTTTGGAGCCAGGGAGGGGCTTTACTACCTGCAGCATCCTCCTGGCTGGTCTGGACTGGAGCTCCTTGTCTCGGGAGAGCTGCAGGGGAGCAGCTGCTCCTTGTCCTTCCCTCCCTCCCTCCCTCCATCCCTCTGGCAGATCCAGTGCAGGCTGAGTCTGTCAGCAGCCCCATCCCCTGGCCCCTGACAGAACAGGGAGTGCTGACTCTGGGTTATCCTGCTCTCTTCCAGGTCAGAGTGGCTTGGGGAAATCCACGTTAATCAACACTCTCTTCAAATCCAAGATCAGCCGGAAATCTGTACAGCCAACTGCTGAGGAGAGGATCCCCAAGACCATTGAAATCAAATCCATCACTCACGGTGAGGTCCTGCAGCTCCCACCTGCTGCTTTGGCTTTAGGTCCTGCTCTGCCTTGTGTCTCTGGGGACTCACAGAGTTTTGGACCTCTGTAAACCTCCACTCTTATCTCTCTAAATGGGCTTTTACCATCCAGGATGTTTGCAGGGCTGAGAAAACATCTGGTTTTTATTTATTCATCAGCATTGAGTTAATTGTGTTGGAAGGGGCCAGTGAGGTGGCTGTGGGAGTGGCATTTCAGGGTGGATATGGGGCTGGATCCCTTTGGATGGCTGATTTGTGCCTCTGAGGAGCTGCGAAGGTGCATTTCTCCCCTGGCACCAAGCTCCATCCCTGCAGCTGAATTTGGGAGGGTGGGCTTGGCCAGAGCACCCATCAACACTCGCCTCACACAGCAGCTTTGCTCTCTTTCAGAGATTGAGGAGAAGGGGGTTCGCATGAAGCTGACAGTCATCGACACGCCGGGCTTTGGGGACCACATCAACAACGAGAACTGGTGAGCTGCCCCTCTGCCCTGGGTGCAGGGGGAGGGCAGGAGAGCCCCAGCACACCCTGACCCCGTGCCCAGGGCTGGAGCCTGGTGCTGTGCCCCCCTGCTCTGTGGGCAGCAGGAAGGAGGTTGTTGTGGTGGCAGAGCAGTGCCATGCTCCCCGTGAGAGCCACAAACATCCTGCTGTTCCAGGCATGAGACAACCTTTGTTTGTGGCTGGGAGCAGCTGTGTGCCAGCAGGGCCAGTCCCCAGACCCTGCTCATGTGGCTCTGGAGGCTGAACTCTGCCTGGCATCCCTGGCACAGTGTCTGGCTCTGTGGGATGGCCCCTGGGCTGGGCAGGGCTGGCCCATGGCAGGGACCTTGTCCCCACCACCAGCTGGGCTGGGCTTGTGGGCTTTGATTCTGCTCATGCTCCTGTGCTGTGGCACCCTGCAAGGAGCCAGGCCATGGTCCCAGCACTGTGCTGCTTCACAGCCAGGTCCAGGAGGAGAGAAGGGAGCGCTTTTTAGGCATTTTCTTGTCTAAAGCAGCCAGTAAATCCCCTCCTGCAGCAGTGTGTGGGGTTGCTAAGAAGTGAACACCCGAGGTGTGCATCCCAGACTCTGCAGGTTCTGCTTCACACAGAAAGTCAGGGCGGTCCAGGTCCCTCACACCATCCTGTGTTGCCCTCTCTCTGCAGCTGGCAGCCCATCATGAAGTTCATCAATGACCAGTACGAGAAGTACCTACAGGAGGAGATCAACATCAACAGGAAGAAGCAGATCCCCGACACGCGGGTGCACTGCTGTATTTATTTCATCCCAGCCACGGGCCACTCGTACGTACCCTGCTGTCCCTGCTCCCCTCGGCTCCCCTCTCCATGGCCCAGCAGCTCAGCCCTCAGGGCACTTCTGCCCAGGATCCTCCCGTGGTTTTTGGGCCTTGAGGAGCTCAAGGGCAGCTTGAAGCTGTCCTTAGGGCTGTATCAGCTGGAGGCCTCGCAATAACACAGCAGAGCTGCTGTAGCCCAGAGAAATGTGGAGTTTCCTCTTCTGAAGGGCCATGGAATCCTCTCTGAGCTCCAGGGAGCTGCTGCCTTTGCTGTGGTCACTTGGCTTGCTTGACCAAGGATGGACACAGGTCTCAAATTGGATGGAGAGGCTACTTTTGCAAGCAGAACATTAATTGTTTGGTTTTTTTTGTCCCTGACATTGTAAGGGGAGAAGCCAGTTTTCCTTGTGCTTCCAAGGCAGCAAACACCCTCACCCCATAAGGGTATTTTGTAGGCTGTTTGACTAGTCTGCAAGAGGGATGCTGTTTATTCAGCCCAGAGTTCTCCTGGCTCTGGCACTTCTCAAGTGACAACATCAAAAGGCCCAGATCTCACTCTATTTTTTTTTTCTTTTCTATTTTCTTTTTTTTCCCCCTCATAGGCACACAGCCCACCCTGAAAATCTGGGGCACTTAAAATGTCTTGAAAAATGTGACTTAAAAGTATCACAACAGAAAACGAGACCTAAGTTTCCTTTTGATTTGTGTCAATTCCTTCCACTTCTGGCTCTGTCTGCATTGGGGATGTTTCTGGGTCTGTTTTCAAAAGTAAACTTAAGCCTCCAGCACTGCATTAATGTCAGCCTTTTCCACTTCCCCATGTGGAGATTTATTCCAATAGAAAAGACTTTGTTTTGCTTCTGTCAGTGGGTAGACCAAAAATGCATCCTTCACTGGAATAAAATGCCTGCATGGGCCAGTAATGCCCCTCTTGTGTAACTGATCAGGAGCAGAGGGGCTAATGAAACATTTATGGTTGAATACAATAAAACAGAGAAGCTTTCAAAGGGAAATGACATTTTTAGGCCAGTCTAACATGTTGGTCCCACTAATCTCAGCCTAGATCTGCAGCCCCTGCCTCGGCAGGTCTGACTTGCAGCTTTAGCTGTGCTCCAGCTTTTCCTCACCCCTCTGGCTGTTTAACTCTTAAAGAACAGATCTGATGCTCAGAGGGGGGGTGTGTTGGGTGCCTGGCAGTGCAGGCAGGGATGTGGAGCCCCGTTCTGTGTCCCCTGGTGGAGCCTCTCCAGCCGCGCTCTGGTTTCTCTCACCCGCCGGCCAACAGCAATTGTGTGGATTTTCAGCTGCTTTTTTTCCTTCTCTCCAGTGAACATGTGTTTCCAATATCTGAGTGAGCCCAGCAGTTGGGGGCTGTTGTTGCTGGGCCCTGTGCTGATCCTCTTCCCCTGCAGGCTGAGAGTCTGGCTGGGGCTGTCCCCACTGTCACTGGTTCACCCATCCCCTCCTGCCACCTGAGGGACAAACCCCACTGGGATGGGGAGGCTGATGGGAAATTTTGCTTCTCTGAGAGCTCAAGCAGGAATTAGCGTTCCTTTCTGCTCTCTTGTGAAGTCCAAATTATGTTTTTCATAATCGTGGACAGGCTTTCCCCAGCAAAGGGTGGCGTGGGCACCTTTCCTGCGGGGTGGAGCTGCTGTGACAGTGCTGTAGCAGAGGATCCTGTGGGGGAGCCTTGTCCTGGGGTTGTCACACACAGCTAGGTGCAGGTTTGTGCCCTGGCCACGGCAGCAGGTCCGTGGTCCCTTGCAGCAGGGTATGGAAAGGGCATTGAGGTCCTTGCTGTGGTGCCTCTGTCTTCTCCAGGGGTGACTGGGAGGATGGCAGTGGCTGGTAGAGCTATAGGGCTACACTGGGGACACTGTCACCCAGCCCCAGCATGTGCCCATGGCCCTATCCACATGCTGCACTCACCATCCCTGGTGCTTGGTGCTGCCCTCCTGGGATGTGCCTGCACGGGGTGTTGGTGTTGCCTGGGGAGCTGCTGCTGGTGATGTGGCTGGGCATGGCACAGGACTCCCTGTGCAGCTGGGTTAAGCCTGCCAGGGCACTGGGTGAGAGCTTGCTTTTTCCTCGATAAAAAGGAGTGAGGGATTAAAAAAACAAACAAAGTTGGTGCAGAGATCTGGAGGCCAGAGCAGAGGATTGCTTGGCTCAGTTTCAGTCTGGCCCTCCCATCCAGGCAGCTCCAGGGTTAATCAGCAGAGAAATTTCTGCTCTATGAGGAAGTTCACAAGGGAGTTCAGGACAGGCTTTGCAGCCATGCAGTTCACACACAGCCTGTAACACTCCCATGTACCCGTGCCTGTGAAGGCTGAGGATGGTGCTGGCTGGGGCTTCCAGCTGCAGCTGCACAGGCCAGGCCCTGCCACCCAATAAATATCCCTGCTCTGACCCCTGCAAAGCTCTGCTCAGCTCAGGAATGGCTCTGGAACTCTGCCTGGCCTCATCAGCACCTCTCCTGCCTCTGCCAGGGCTGGTGGCTCAGGAACTGCCACCCACTCCCTCTTTTCCCTCTGGCTGCCCCTCTCAGGTGCCCAGCAGCTCCCTGGAGCAGGTGATGGGGCCGGGCAGCTGCTGGGTCTTCAGTGGTGTTTGCTTAACACACAGCTCAAATTCCTGCTGTTAGTTTGGTCTGGGGCACAACCAAAAGGAAATAACTTCACAGCTCACTGTGGATTTTGATTCCTGTAACAGCATTTCAGAGGAACCAGCAGGAATGAGCCTGTGCTTAGATCCTGTCTGTGCACAGTGGCAGAAATAAAAATGTGTGTCCTGGGCACCACAGTGGTGCCCAGCCCTGGCAGGGCGTGCCCAGTTGCACAGCCTCCCCCAAGCCCACAGCAGAAGGGGATGAAGGAACAACCAGCACCACCTGGAGTGGTTTGAGCCCATGCTGCACCTCCTGCTCCAGCCCATCCACTCCCCTTTGAGCTCCTCCACCCCTCCCAGCAAAGCCCAAAGTGTGTATGTTGTAAGTTAATAATATCAGGGACCATTTGGAGAAGGGGAGGAAAATAGATTAGTTTTTTTTTTCTTGAGCCTTCTCTTTTCTTCTGTGATGTGCTTGGAGCAAATAGCACTTGTCACCACCTTAATGCATGGTGTCTCCATATGAATGTGATGTGTAGCTACAGACAGGCATTGTTCTTAGTGAAAATGTTCATTTCCTTGTACATAATTAAGGTTTTGAGGGAGCTACCTACCTAGCAGGAGTTGGTAGGATATCTAAAAACCTGCAGAAAACCCTGAAAACACACAGTTTGCTCTGCTGGGGAGTCTCAGGGTGGTGCAGGGAGGTGACCTCTGTGGATGAGGCACTTGCAGGAGCCCATGGGAGCAGAAAGTTGTGTCAGAGGTGCCTGGGTGCAGATGGACAAGGTCACTGTGCCTGGGGGATGCTGCTGGACACAGCAGGGGTGTGGGCAGGCTCTGGCTCTGCCTCATCTCCTCACTCACTGTGGCATCCTCTGGGTGTGTGAGGGATCTGAGGGGTGGAACTGAGCTTTTAACATGTAGATTGAGCTGAAACACTAATGTCTGCCTGATTGTGGATTCATGCTCTGTATGCATCCTGGTCTTTAAAGGAAAAGCTGATGAAAGAGGCAGGAACACAGGCTCAGTGGGGAAGAAGCTTTTAGAGGAGAAAAATTGTTTGGAAAATAGCGAAGAGAGAGGAGGGGAAAGAATTCTGCTGGGAAAGGAGCATTACTGCATTACTTCCTTGGAGGTCTGGGAAATACATTATGCAGAGCTCCAAACAATATTTGCCAGCAGCAATTCAGCTTAGATGTGTCCATGGGGGGTTCCTTGTGGTTTTTTCTATTCTTTCTTCCCTTTAATAACCAAAATCTCTCTTTCCTGGGGCCCAGGGTGATCTGTGACCCTGTGTTTGTGTTAGGATCTCATTTGTCCCTGTGCTAATGATGTGCTCAGGGCTGTGTGTGCTGTTGGTGTGTGAGGACAGGATCCACCTGGCACAGTCCAGCTCCATCCCTGGGAGAGGGGATGACCAGGGCAGGGCTCAGCTGGGTCACCAGTGCTGGCTGCTCTGGGGCAGCCTTGAGCTGCTGTTTTCAGGTCAGCTGGAGCTGAGTGGGTCACTCTGGGGCTGAATGTCCCTCCCTCAGCACTGGAGCCAGGCAAAGGTGTCCCCGTGGGATGGGGACACCGCCTGGTGGCTGCTGAGGGGCAGGATCAGTCCCTTCCCCTCTGCACTCCTGTGCCTGGGTCTGCAGGGGTCTCTGAGCCCTTTGTAGGGCCCAGGGAGACCATGGTGGGGTTTGGCTTGGGTGTGTTGGCAGTGGGTGCTCTCCTGGCCCTTCAGTGAGGGCTCATTTCAAACACCTCCTGCCCAAAGGAGATCCTTGACCCTGGGGCCTCCAGGTTTCCTTTTCAAGGCAACACCTACTCAGCTGTGCTGCATGTCCCCATCATCACCTTCAGAGCCACCAAGGGGGACCTGCAGCACCTGGACGTGTTGTAAGGACGATTTTCTCCTGGTTTAGGATCCCCAGCAGTTCAAACACCTTCAGGGAGGACTGAGGAGCAGGGGGGGGATGATGGCCAGGTGCCTTCAACACTGTCTGCAGCCTTGGATGTGGAGCTGTCAGCAGGGAGGGATTTCCCAAGGCACTGATCACTGGGGTTATGCAATCCCTGCAGCTTTCCTCTGCTGAGACTTTTGTTGTAGAGATTTTCTGACATTCTTGCCCCCTTGAACAGGCAGCATCTCTTCTGTGCTCTGTGAGCCCCTGGAGAACATCCAGAGCTTTTTTTAATCCCAGCTGATAAATGTGAGAGGCACTCCCAGCTGGAGCATAACCACAGACTTCAGGGTTTACTTAAGTAAACCCTTTCTTACAACCTTTTTGTATGACCCTTTGAAAGAAATCTAGAATCATAGATTGTTGTGTGACATTGATGGAGAACTTAAAGGCTCCCTACATCAAAATCCCGTGCAGGCATATCATAAACCTTCAGCATCAAGTTTTCTGGATAAAGTATCTATATCACTTTGAACAACATGAATATTTTGCATAAATATTAATTTACATTTTATTGCTTTTGTACCATCAGTGTAACAGGTGCTTCCAAATACTCTGGGAGCAAATGATGAAGCAGATGTTATATGAGTTATGCAGAAATACTCTCAGTAAGTTGTCCCAAGCAACTGATGCTCAACACAGCAGGGAGTGTGAGCAGGGATGGTCTCACCTGTGGCCATTTCCACGTTGTGCTGTGCCTGGATGGCTGGTGACAGCTTGGATAGAGCTGGAGCAGGTTTGGATTTGTACCTGGCAGCGCAGCCAGCATCGCCCTGCTCTCATCCCAGCTCCACCAAGGACACCAGTAGCTCTGGGCAAGTTCCTGCAGTCCTCTGTGGCCCTGCAGAGATAAAAGCCCTCTGCCACTTCACGGGGCTTTGTGAGGGCTCACAGCGGCAGCTTTGAAAGGGAAATGTTTAAAGTGCTTTCAAAAAATGTTTAAAGTGCTCTTTACTTGTCCTATCTGAGAGGAAGGATTCCCTCTCTGTCTGCTCTTTGAATGCCCCTCCCTGCCAGGGGATTGCAGCAGCAAATCCCCTTTTTCCTGTCATTTTCCAGGAGTGCAAATCCCCTTTTTCCTGCTGTTTTCAAATCCCCTTTTTTCCTGCTGTCTTCCAGGCTCCGGCCGTTGGACATCGAGTTCATGAAGCGCCTGAGCAAAGTGGTCAACATCGTCCCGGTGATCGCCAAAGCCGACACGCTAACGCTGGAGGAGAGGGACTACTTCAAACAACGGGTAAGAGGCTGCTGCCCCTTCCCTGGGCTCCCATCTGTGCTAGCCCATCCCCTGCTGCCCCTTGCCCCCCTCGTGGCTCTCCTGGCAGGGCTGTGCAGGCAGGGCCTGGCCGGGAGCCCAGCGCATTCCTCCAGCTGCAGCTCGGAGCGATCCTGCGTGGCCGCAGGGTAGGGCTGCTCTCCAAGCACTTCCTTGTGTTTCTCTTGGATCTTTGTCAGTGCAGGATAAGTTTGGAGCTGCAGGCCTGCTTCTCCTGCCTCCTTTGTTGTTGTTGTTGTTGTTGATATTTTCAGGCTGGTTTCTGTTATTTTGGGAGGTTGATGCACGTAGGGGCTGGAAAAGCCTCCCATGTGCAGCATCGTGCACTGATACTGGAACCAGTCAAAAACGTGTGGGTTTGCTGAGCTCAGCTGGGTGAGGTTTAGGAGGGAAGCAAGGTATGAAATTCCCGTGGTTTGGAGCTGAGGAGGGGCTGTCTGAATCCACAGCAAGGCATGGGCTGTGCTCTGAGAGGTGGAGGTGGCCCATTTGGGGGTTTGGGAAGGGACTGTAAATCCGTTTGTGTGGGTGGTGGATGTGGCTGCAGGCGTGAGGGCCTCAGCATTCCCTGCAGAAGTAAAAACCACCAAGCTCCTTGATCCATGAGTCTGACCTGGGAGAAGTAAAGGGAAAGAGAGTTTTGCCAAAGGGTAGTTTTAGGGGCCACTCCTCTGGTTATGGACAGCTTAGCCAGGGGTGGTTCCATGCCCCATTGCAGGAGAGGGTGAGCTGCTCCTTCCCACGCCAGTGTGGGAGCCTCTCCTTCCCAGTTCTTAATGAGCAGCATCAGGCACTGAAATACCCAGTCTGGTTTTGGGGGCAGTTCCAAACTCTCCAAGCAATTTCCTTGTCTAGATGCTGGCAGGGAATGGGGCTGAGGGGTGACCCAGGCTGGGCTGGCTTGGCTTGTCAGGCTGTTTGCACAGAGCTCTGCAAGGAGCTGGTGAGGGGACACGGAGGGGTGAGTCCATGGTGCCACATCTGCTCTCTGTGGTGGCTTCTGCAGGCTGCTGGCTCCATTCAGAGGTTACCAGTGCACCCATCCCCGTGTCTGTAGGTGACTGGCTGGCTTTGGCACTACAAAGTCAGTCTGGACCTCAGATGTCACCTGGGCACTCTTGGCTGCTGGGTGTCCATGGAAGTCCATGGGGACAGTGCCTGGCTCTGCTGCTCTGCACTGGCTCAGCACAAGACAAGCTCACCCTATCTCTGATTGCTTCTTGATTATAACCAGACTTCCCAAATCCTTTCAGATGGAGGGAGAACATGTCACACACACGGTGTGTTTGCTCCCAGCAGATGAGAGGACAGGAAATCAGGCTAGCCAGGCACAGGCTGGGACCTTTTCCACTCATTCATTCCAGTGTGCTTGCATGTGTGCTTCCAAAAGCAGAGCCCTGTCTGCATCTGGGGTGTAGCTGGTTCAGAGAGATGAGAAGTTTTAGGTTTGGATGGGGTGGGCAGGGGATGTGAGGCCCGAGCCTGGCTTCAGGTTGGTGCCAGTACTGTGCTGAGGGAGTGGAATGTGCTCCCTGGAGTTGGCTTTGTTGGGTTGTTCTCCTAAACTCGGTGTGGGGGTTTGGTGGGGGGTGGGAGGCTGGCTGGGGGCGTCCCCTGGGCTGGATCCACTGCTTTGCCAGCCTGCACTGTAGGACTGGTGTGGAGCTGTTGCCATAGGAAGTGGTGGGAGCTGCTGCCAGCCTGGGCTGGGGTTTGCAGCACTGTAGGAGAAGGTTGATCGTTCAAGCTCCCTGTGAGCTGAGCCTCCACCCAGGAATCAGATTCCAGCATCTCTTGGCCTTGCACAGAGGCAAAGTCCTTAGAGTCTGCCCTTCCAAGCTGTGTCCTTGTCCCCCCATATCACGTTCCTTTTCCAAGGAGTGTAAACAAACAGCAGAGAGCAGCTTTTCACCTTTGTGTTACAAGCCTGGCAGCTGTGTTCCCCTTTGCTTGGGCAGCTTGGGTTGTCTTGTTTGTCTTTTCCAATCCCTAAACAACATCCAGCTCATGTAACTTCATCTCCCTCTCTGTCTGAGCCGTGTCTTGGCACCAGGTTCTTGCAGAGGTTCCAGGGCAAGCTCTTGGTGGGTGTGTGGCACAGGTCTCTGTCCCCAAAGGGGGCTGTGTTTAGGATGGAGAGGGTGATGCTGCTGCTGTGACTGGTGGGCATCACTCAGAGACCCTTTTGGGAGCAGCTGCCGTGGTGGGAGTGCAGCCCCTGTGCCTGCCTGTCCTTCACCTGTGCCTGTGCTCTTCCCTCCTAGATAATGGCTGATCTCCTGGCCAATGGCATCGATGTGTACCCCCAGAAGGAGTTTGATGAGGACTCTGAAGATCGGCTGGTGAATGAGAAATTCCGGGTCAGTGCAGGAGCTGTGCCTGGGACAGCCCCTGCAGCTCCAGGGCTGGCCATGTCCTGGGGGTTCCCTTCCAAAGGCCTCTGTTGTGTTCCCAAAGCTGCTGTGCCCTGTCCATGGGGTCTGCCCAGCAGCAGGGATCCTGCCAGAGCTCAGGGCAGGGGTGGAAAGAGGGTGGGAAAGGTGGGGAAAGTGTCCTGTCCATACTCCTTCCCCATCACCACCCTGCCAGGTGCCCTCAGCAGAGGGTCCATGGCCCCTTCCCCTGCTCCAGGCTCAGGGAGCAGAGGTGCCTGCCCATCCCTGGCTAGGGCAGCAGCCTTCCCAGCACTGGGGTGGAATTTCACCTGTAGGCTGCCTGCAGATGGCAATTCCACTCTGCAGGAATCAGCCAGCAATTTTTTGGCACAGTAAAGCGGCTTGGACAAATTCAAGGAAGAAAAATGTCTTTTAGGGACTCTGAGGTTCAAAGACACCAACTTGGACCAGGAAATGAGTTGGCCACAGGTTGCCATATGCTGGGGGCAATTCCCAGGGAAGCTTTGGGGTACCTTTGCTCCAGCTGTACCTGGTGCCTGCCAGTGAAGGACTGGACTAGGCTGGGTTTGGGCTGGTTTTAGGCTGGGCACATGTGCAGGAGGTGCTGGTACCCAGTCCTGGGCTGCCTGTGGGCCCTGGCAGGCAGCAGTGCTCAGGAACATGAGGGGCAAACCAGCTCATCCCATGAAAGCCCCCTGGAAACAGGAGGATGTAGGACTTTGCTCACTGGTTTGGTTTCCTGAGCAGTTCTCAGAAGAAATCACAGCCTTGTTTTTCTCTTTCCACAGGAAATGATCCCATTTGCAGTGGTGGGCAGTGACCAGGAGTACCAGGTGAATGGAAGAAGAATCCTTGGGAGGAAGACCAAGTGGGGCACCATTGAAGGTACCTGAGCCTACCTCCCTGCCCTGGCAGAAGGCAATAAAGTCCAAAACCAGCAGTAGAAGTTGAGGTGGATGTGGTGCTTCCCTGCCCCTCCAAAAAAAGATAATTTTCCTCATGTTTGAGGACTGGAAACACCTTGGCCAATGCTCCTGTGCTGGGTTCCTGGGCCTTTGTGTGTCTTGGGGGGCTGCTGAGTGCTGGAGGGGACATTTCTGGGGCTCTTGTGGCCTGGCTTGTGCTTCTTGCACAGTTAATTGCCTGATGGCAGGATTTGAGGGCACACCAGTGATACCCCCATGTCTCAAGCCCCTGTTAGAACCTTCCCCTGGCATCTGTACCCTCCACCATGCCTTTGGTTGGTGCCCTTGCGGGATCTCTTCCATCTCCCATCTGCATCTCCCTTTTTTCTCCCCCATTTTACAGCCATGGTTTAAAGACTAGATGAAAGCTCCTGGCTCCAGCACATCCAAACATTTCCCTGTTGATGGTTTCTGGCAGCCAGCTGGCTCATCTCCAGTGCCACCCCTCTCATCTTCCTCCCCTTCACTTCACAGGTTCCTCTCATTTACGAGTCTTTTTAATAGGAATCCTGTGTTGAGGGATGGTTTAACGAAGCTGCCAGGAAAATCAGTGTATTTTGAAGCTCTGCTGCCCTCTTGTGCTGTGTCCCTGAACATTCTGAGTTTAATGAGATTCATTAAACCCTCCCCTTCTACTTGTGAAGGCATCAGCCTTCAGCACAGGGAGACAGCCATGGCCACAGGCAGCCTTGGCACAGCAGTCTTGTTTCTGTTTTGCCATTCCTGCATGATGTTTAGAGGTTGGACTCAATGATCTTAGAAGTCTTCTCCAATACAAAGGATTCTGCTATTCTATGTAGAGGATTGTTTGGGTAAAAAAAAAAAAACCCAAAAAAAAACCAACTAAAGAGGAGTTCTTCCTCTAAATTGAGTAAAATAAGGGGTAAAATAGCAGCTGTCTGATTGTGGTGGAGCAGCACCCCTTGATTTTTCCCTATTGCAAGCACTCCTCCTTCTGCCAGCAGAGGCCTTTGGCAGCAGGAGTTCCTGTCCTTGCACAGCCCTGGCAGCCCTCACCAGCATGCCTGGGATTCTGCAGGATGCATGGCTGAGCTACAGATGAAACTTGACTGGAGACATGCCTGGCGCTCACTGCAGAGCTCACCACAGCCCTTCCCCTGTCTTGTCTGGGGTTCTGGGGGTGCTGCTGGGAGCTCCTCCTTGGTGGGACCCTGGGAAGGGGCTGTGGGTGCTCAGTCAGACCTCACCAGGGCTGAGCTGGTGCAGGGAGCTGGTGCCAGCTTTACAGCAGCAAAGAGGACTCCTGAGTCCCGCACTTGTATCCCGGGGTGTCAGTGCCCCCCTGAGCCCCCCACACGCTGGGGAAGCCCCCAGGTGCTGCTTGGCCCAGGTGGTGCCATGGGGGCTCATTGTTGGCTTTCTGTCTCTCTTGCCAGTGGAGAACACAACACACTGTGAGTTCGCCTACCTGCGGGACCTCCTCATCAGGTCAGTGCCCCGTCCCCAGAGCCTTTGGTCACCAGGTGGCATCCAGGGAAAGGGGACAGCCCAGCACAGCTTGAGGCAGCTGCTGCTTTGCTCTGCTGCTCCATCCCTTCACCCATTCACCCCTCCATCCCTGCCTTCCCTCCCGGCCCACTGCCACTCTGCAGCCCCTCTGCAAGGGGTGGCCCCACTCATTGGGGGCTGAGTTCAGGGGGGAGAGGAGCAGTGGAGGGGTCAGGACACACCCCAGGATTGCTGGCAGTGTGGCTCCAGCTTGTCTGCAAGCAGCTTTTGGCCTTAGTGGTCCGTTCCCAGTGCCAGATCTCACCCCCAGTTCAAAGACCTCACCCTTTGCTGGGGTGTCACTGTGGGGTCTGGGTGATGGCTGGTCCCTCCTGAAAGGTGTCCCTGCTGTGGGGGAGAGGGAGGCTGAGCCCCCTGGGCTTGCTAGAGAGGGGACATTGGGCTCCTCCCCACTTTGGCTGCAAAGTCAATTCTGCACACGTGATCTGCTGCTGGCAGGGTTGTGTGGGGCTACAAAACCTCAACCCAGGACTAGCAGGGTGGGGATCTCCCTGGGTGGGTGTTCTGCAGCCACAGGTCCTGTGTCCCCAGGCACAAGTGAAGGCTTCAGCTCCTGCTGCCCAATAATGCTGCCAGTGATTGCCTTTACTTCCCTCCTGTGCCCTAAGGGCACCATTAACCAGCAAGGCAGGAGGGGACACTGGGCCTGGGGGGTGTTTGGGGTGACGAGGATCGGGGTGCAGAGTCTGGGCTGGTGTGATTGCTCCATCTCCCTTCCCTGCAGGACACACATGCAGAACATCAAGGATATTACCAGCAACATCCACTTTGAAGCCTACAGGGTGAAGAGGCTGAACGAGGGCCAGAGCTCTCTGTCCAACGGCGTGGCTGACAAGGAGCTGGTGGCCAACGAGATGTAACCGTCCCTCGCCGCAGCCAGGACCTCGCTCGCTCACGCTCGCTGTTTCTCCCCTCTTCCCCCTTTATTTTTATATAAATCCTCTGCCACTGTCCCTCTTGCCCTGCTCCCTGACCCCCTGCCATGTTAACTGACCAAATAACCCGACGTGGAGCGGGGTGGCCGCTCTCCCCCTGCTTCGTGCCATGAGTTTTGTGCTCAGCCCCAGAGCGGCGTCCCTGGCCCGGGGACCGTCCCTCTGTGGAGGCTGGGCTCTCGCTTGCCCCTGGCTGTGGCCCCACAGCCAAACCCAGGGGAGCAGATCTGTGGGGCCAGCAGGGTTGGGGTGCCCTGGGAGCCCTTGCAGCCCCTCCATGCAGGGGCTCCTCTCCGTCCATGGAAGGCGAGGGTTCCTCCAGGTGAATGCAGCCTTCGGAAGTGAGGTACGGTGGGATGAAGAGAGCGAGCCAGTGCCATCCTTGTCTCCTGCAGCCCTCTGGGAGCCACCAGCCCCCACGCCAGCCCCTGTACCCTGTCTACATGCAATAAACTGGGAGTGTTTGGGTGTCACCTCGCCTGTCACCGACCCCCGGCCAGGCAGAGCGACCTGCTTTGGGAGAAGTGCCTTTTCAGACTGTGACCTTGCAATAGCGTGGGAGAGGGCAGGGAGGCTCTGCCTTGTCTGTCTCTGCAGCCTGCAGAAGGCTGTGAACCTCCACAGAGACTCTCATTCCCTCTCCCTTGGGCCAGAGCTGTGGCTGATGTCCTGGGAACACTTGTGTATTTATTTGTCACTCAGTTGGGTGGGTCTTTGTCCTCTGAAGGCTCCCAGTGTGTTTGTCCTGAGGGGGCTAAGCATGGAACTTTGTCTCTGCAAAGCAGTGGTGGGAGGCAGAGGGTTGTCCTGTCTGACCCTTGTGATTCTTGGGCTTTTCCCTACATCAGAGGAGGCTCTTGGGTATCTGTAAATTCCTTTTCATTTCCTGGGTCCCCGGTGTGTCCAGGGAAGATGCTCCTGTTTTGCTGGTCCTTGTGCAGGGGGTCTGTGCATGTGCTGACCAAGCCCTGCAGCTGTGGGGGGGGGCTGGGGGGTGTTTGTGGGTGCTGCTCCCCCTGCTCTGCCCCCAGACCCTTCTCTTTCTGTGTGTCTCTAGTAAATCAGACCCTGCAAGCATTAGGTAGCACTGTGACACAGGAGCAGGGGTTCCTGCAGCAAAACTCTGCAGTCCTGCCCCTCTCCCCAGCTCCCCTTGCCTTTCTGGTGTCCACCAGTCTCCCAATCCTCTCTAAAGGAAAAAAACCTCCTGCAAATCACCCATTTTTGGGGGCACACACTGAAGTGGCAGCGTGTCCCATCCTCTAGCACTGGAAGGCACCTGCAGAGCCCACGGGGGACAGAGCCTGGCTCAGCACAGGAGGAGGGAGGAGGTTGCTCTCCCCTTGCTGGGGATGCCCAGGTTTTCAGGGGCTCCCCACACGTCCCCCCCAGCAGCCAGAGGGGTGTGGGCAGGGGGGTGCATTGTGAGAATCCCTTCTCCACTCACATCCCCCCTCCACAGCAGCCCCACGGAGCTGTTGGGGAACAGCAACTCTACTTGCTGACTTGCTATATTTTAGCAAAAACAACAACAAATGTATTAACTGAAAAAATATATATATATTTCAAGTGTTAAAAAAAGACTGAAAGGGGAGAAAAACCTCTTGTGTGAGGCACTTCTGCAAATGCCATCTTAAACTTTTTTTTCCTCTAGTTGGTATCTCAAGCTGGGCCAAGCAAGACACGCCGCTTTCTCCTTTGTAACCTGACTTTTTTTTTTTTTTTTTGAAGGAAAAAAAAAAAGAAGAAAATAATACAATAAAAAAAACCCTTCATCCAGATCTATTAAAATGGCCTTTTGGGGGTTATAAGCATTATGAAAATTTAGTCCATTTTTGTATAAATAATAGTGTTTAATATGTATTTCCCAAAATAAATGTTTCGAATGCAAATAGAAGGAGGCTTGCTTGGAAATGTCTGTTCCCAGCCTTGGTGTAATCATTGCTGCATGGACCCTGTAGGGCTGGGGGTGATGGAAGAGTCCAGCCCCAGAACTGCCCCGTTTAGGGTGAAAGAGAATTCCTGACCTCCTTGACTTACCCCAATCAGATACCTGCCCCAGGTACTCCACAAACTGCTGGAGCTGATTCTGCTGAGCACCTTTGGGATGGAGCCAGCCAGATCTGAGGGAGGCAGGTGGATCCCATCCCTGTGCTTCCACAGTGGAGCTGTTCCCACTGTGCTTCCTGGTGTTTGTATGGAGGAGTGGGCTGCCCCTAGTTCAGGGGCAGGCAGGAGCTTGTCTTTCACACCAGCGTGGCTTTGGCTCCACAGGCAGGTGGTCTTCAAAACCCTTCATGGCTGCAGGCTTGGCCTTGGGATGCCCTTGGAAGATGGCTTCCCTTGGAAGATTGGCCATCCTGAAAACCACATTTTTCCCTGGTGTCACAGATGTGATGCTGTCCCCTCTGGTTAATCTCTGTCTCATGTGTTTATTGTATTTTTCCCCCTGAGTAGTTGAACTCAGAAGACACCTGGAGCTCTAAGTGACCTTGCTCAGGCTGGGGCTGGAGCAAGTGACTTCCAGAGGTGCTTTCCAGCCTCAGCCCCTCTGGGATTGTGTGGCTGTGGGACTGGGTGAAAAAAACCCAGCAGGGCAGCACTCAGGCCAGGTTCCTGTGGGGCTCTAGAGCACAGGCCAGGCTTATGTACATTTTATCTCTGCTTTTCTGCTGGCACCTGGGTTTTGGTGCAGGGAATTGTCTCAGCTCATGTGGCATCCAGTGATGGGACCCCTTTGCCCCAGTGCCAAACCCATCCCCATCAATACCCTTCCATTTTCTGAGCTGCACAGCAGTTCTGTGCTTGCCTTACCCCAGATCCCCACCCCCACAGCTCACAAAGGATTCCAGGGTGAGAAGCAGCAAAATCAAAGTGTTCTCACTGCTGTAACCAGAGCAAGACCCAGAACAAAAGCTCCTGGGGATAGAGCAGGGAAAATCAACGTGTAGTTGTAGTAACTACAAACACAGGCCATGGGCCTTGCTCCTGGAGGAGCCTACAGCAGCTTTCCCCCATATTGTGCTTTTTCTTGTGCTGGGATTTGGGGTTTTTTTGCTGTTTTCCTCATTGCTGGTGTCTGAGCATGTGAGGGACAGGGGACAGAGGATGCTCAGCTGCTGGAATCTGAGTGTGTCCATGGAAGGGACAGAGGATGCTCCAGGGCTTCCCAGGCAGCTGCTGGAATCTGAGTGTGTCCATGGAGGGACAGGGGACAGAGGATGCTCCGGGGCTCTCCAGGCAGCTGCTGGAATCTGAGTGTGTCCATGGAGGGACAGGGGACAGAGGATGCTCCGGGGCTCTCCAGGCAGATGCTGTCCTGGTGACACGTTGAGAAATGGTTTGTGGATGGAGAGAGGGGAAATCAGGCAAAATTCCCCAGCTCAGCAGTAAGGGCAGCTTTTGTTTAGGCCAGAGGAGGAGCTCAAGGGGTCGGAGGTCCCTTCATGGGAATGGTGCAGGGAATGGCTTCCAGATGTTGGGAAGCTCCAGAGAGGTGGGGTTGGCGAAGGGAGAGCAACAACACCAGATGCTCTGATGAAACAGGGGCTTGTGTGGTGCTGTGGGAAAAATCCCAGCTGGGGGAAGGGCTGGCCATTGCAAAATTCCCCCTCGCTCCCCAGAGCCTCCCAGGAGTGACCTGGGAGGGTTTGGGCAGAGGAGGGGGCAGGCAAGGAGCTGCTCCCCCTGCCCACACCCTCCAAGGGAAATGTGCCTCAGGATGGCAGCAAGGACCTTGCACTAATGGCTTATTGAGTGGCCTCACTTTAACAAATGAGGGAAATGAAGATGAGTGAGAGTTTAATTACAGAGCTGAACAGCTTTCCACAGCAAGGATGGGCCCTGCTTGCCTTGCCTGGCTCTGGGAGGGAGAGGGGTGCCCCCAGCACAGGGCTCTGGGGGTGCCTGGCAGCCCTGGAGGAGGTGGCTGCAGGGCCAGGGAGGGCTGGAGATGGGTCAGGTTCCAAAGAGCATCTCCATCCAAAGAGGAGGACTATAAATAATAAGAATAAAAGGGAGTATAAATAATTAAAGCAGCTCATAGCGAGCAGTTCCCGAAACGTCTGCCTGATTTAAAAACTAATTACTTGGAGGGTAATCACCACCAGAAGGGCACATATTTACCCACAATGCTGCTCTTCCCTCCTCTTCCTTTCGCTCCCTTCCCCTGATTGCTTTCCCAGGCTCTGGCACAGACTTATCACTCACCCACAGTGCACAATAAAGGGGCTTGTACTCGTCCATCTCCCTGATTAATACCAGCACTGGAGACCTGCTCAGGGAGGAATAAATCCTCTAGGGTAGGAGGCCAGGTGCTGGCAGGAGGGGAAGCTGAGCTGTGTGGTACCTGCAGAGCCCAGAGGAGCTGGGAGCCCCAACGGGTGAAGCTGTGCTGCCCAGGGCACCAGCGGGCACCAGGAGCCCCAGGGCATCACCTGCCCAGTGTGAGCTGCTGCTCAGGGGCTTTGCTGGGCCATCACTCACACACTGGGGTGTGCATCAAACCCTGAATTCCCTGATGTGGGAGCTGTGCTCTGGGAAACATCTGCCTTTGATGTGCTTGCTGGGCTGCAGCAGGCAGAGCTGCAGAGCTCCAGCTTTAATTACAGAAAAGCTGCTGCACTGCAGCTGAAAGCTTGGTGGGGGAGGTTGATCATCCTCACTGTGGCTCCAGCAGAAAGGAGGGTTTGTCCCTGCACCCCCAGCTCCTCCCTCACACAAGGTGCTGGTCCCAACCCTCCTGTTCCTTCTCACAAACCCTCTTCTCCATGTCCACAGCAAACTCAATTTTGTAACTCTCTCACGCAGTTTAGTTCATATTTATTTGCCTGAGCTTCTCTCTGGACCTTCACAAATTAATAAATAATTCTCCCCATCAGCCTGATTTAGGAGCAGCATTGCACAGCGCTGCTTCATTTAGGAAAACAGAATAATTTACTCCTAACTTATGGGATTCAGGAGACTTCCACCTGCAGCCCATGATATTTTCTCATTAACATTACCCAGCTAAGCTAAAAACTGCAATTTCATAAGTCATACCTCCTTCAAAGGCACATTACCAGCTTCCCAGGGACTCCAAAAGTTTACTGAAGCTTAAAGACATACCTCATAGCATGCAGAAATGTGCCAAAGTCCCCCTTCCTATTGCTACTTAAGCCATCTTTCCTGCAAGTTTCCCTCCCCTGAACTCTTCCCATCAGGAGGATGTTTAAGTGAGTGATGCTGGGCAAAAGAATAGCACAGAGTTACTCTTTAACAAGAAGATAAAATGAAAATATTTAACTGGGAAACAACATAAAAGTTCTTTATCCTCTGCTCTAGGGCATATCTATAAATGACATAAATCAAAATATTCCCTTTTTGTGTTTTTTTTTGTTTTTTTTTTTTAGTGCTGGGGGTTGCCCACAGTGAAAATATGGGATGGAGGGCTGGGATACAGAGGGATGGATGATTCTGTGAGAGCTCCTTGTCACAAAGGGCCAGCAGGACCCAGGGCTGAGCAGTTCTTTCAATATGTGCACCATTTTTAAAGGAGGTTTCTTTGGTTTGGGGTTTTTTTGTAAGGCACAGCTGAAAGCCCTTGCTGGCAAAGTTTACAGACCCCATTCTTTCACAAGTAAAAACTGTCACATTTTAAGGCCCTGAAATGTCCTGAAACATTTTAATGTCCTGAAACAGCTTTGCAGAGGACAAGGATGGGGAAGCAGAAAGAGCCTGGAGCCCCTGGGTCCATCCAGCCACCCCACACTGCATCACCCCTGTGGGGCAGCAGAGGAGAGCCCCACCTCCAGCATTCCCCCTTGCCACCAGCCTCAGAAAAAAGTCAAGATTAAAATCATATTCCTAAAGCAAAATTACACATTGGAGACTCCAGGGCCCTCCCGGGAGGATCAGGGCACTCCTCTATAAATATCTGCCTCGAAATGTTTAATTTGCAGATGGAATTAAGCCTGGGAAGAAAGGGAAGGATGTCTTTTCATGTGTGGGCTGTCCAGCTTTGCCTTGAATATCAAAGTGAGGCACGTTACAAAGCAGCAGCTCCACGGGATTATCGGAGAAACCTTGTAGGTCCCAGGTGGCAAAGCTTTTGGGATCAAAAGGTGTGGGACTTAGGCAGAAAGCCAGGAAAAGCCAGCCCCAAGGAGCCAAATCTCAGGGCACTTGGCAGAGTTCAGAGATTTCCAAGGAAACAAGAAGGTAGGTGAGGAACCAGGAGAGCTTGGGCGTTCACGTGGACTTTGGATTAAATATTAACTCACTGCAGTGGGTTATGAGGATAAATATTTTCATTAATCATGCATGTGCTCATTATGAGGGTGAGAATAGACCGTTCAAGATTCATCTGCACGGGCTTTTCAACTCCAGCCTCCCATTTTCTGCCTGTAGCTTTTGGTAAAACATCATCTTCTCTGCTTGCTTTCTTCAGAAAACTTCTCCCCCACAAACAGTTTTATTGGTTTTAACATTTTATTGGTTAGGCTTTGAAAGCACCAAGTGAAAAGGTTTAGCTTGAGGGCGAATGGAGAGGAGAAAATGCAGCTCAAGTTTAAACGAGGGAAGGGGAGTGGGGTGATGGTTTTGAAGTGGCCCATGGAGGTGGGAGCCTGACCTGGGGTGGGAAAACAGAGCTCAACTTCCAGGGATCTGCTGCCACGTACCAGCGGCACCTTGCCATCCATTTCATTAAAAATCGGAATTTTTCCTGCTTTCCTCTGATTTTATTGAACTTTTCAATCATTATAACTTTCCTTGGCTTTCTTTCCTTTCTGTTTTTAGCAGCTCTTTTCAATTACTTGGTGCTTTCCTTTTTATTCCAGTAATTTTTTTTAAAAGACTTGTCTAGAAGGAAGAGGGAAGACAGATTAAAATTTATACTAGAACAGAAAGTGAATATATGGCTGAGAGTCTAAAACCCTGTCATTAGCAATATTTAATAAGGAACAAAATTACTGGGCAAGCTGAGATATCTGCAAATTACTTCTGAAACTCTCCAGGACGGAAGGGGAGAGCTGACTGATGGATGAAGACACAAAGGATTTGGAAGGAGCATCTCTAATGACCATCTGTCCCACTGAAAGGATTTATGGATGCTCTGAGGGACCCATCTCTGGGTGAGGGGGACAGGGGTGACACTTTGGAGGTGCCCTAAAAACGCCCCCTGTGCCGCTGGCACCCTTTGTGCTCCCCCCCAGGGCTGGCAGCCATGGCTTTTATTTTTTCCACTGGCACCAATCCCAAATTGAGCCCTGTGGAGGAAAAGAGAGGCCATGGATGTTGGATGTTTCCTTTTCTGAGCACTTCAAGGAGGAGGAAGGAGCAGATTTGGGGTTGTGCTGGTGGCTGTACCTGGTTTTTTTTGGATTAAGCCCTTTTCTGACCCAGAGATGGGGCAGCATCTACAACCTAAACTTCCTTCTCTTTCAAGAATTCCAAGAAATTACCCTCTTGTTATCATCGAGTTAAAAGATTGTTTTTTCAACACTGCACTGCATCCAGAGGATGCTCCTCAATTTACCTTTTCAATTCCAACCATCAATAAAAGAAAGCCAAAACTCCTCAAAAAAGACAAGCACAACATTGTGCTCCAAAAAACCTTTTGTTCCTCACACAAAACACCAATTTATCAAATTAAGCCCTTTTCTAACCTCAAAAATAAAACAACTAAAAACATTTTTAAAACCTTTATTCCATTTTCAATGCCATTTAAAAATTAAAACAATACAAATGTTACAGTTTGGAAGCTGTGGGCTTGGACCTCTCCTGCCTCAGTCTGGTACCTCTGGTGTTTATCAGAGCACACCACGCTCTCAGTGCTTCCTCTACAGGAGAAATCTGTTTAAAACAGGGCCTTTTGCTGCTGTCAGCTGTGGCATTTTTGGGGTCGCCCAGCAAAGGGAGGAAATGATGAATCTGACCCCATGTTCTTGGAAGGCTAATTTATTATTTTATGATCTATATTATATAAAATAATTCTATACTAAAACGATACTAAACTATACTAAAGAATAGAGAAAGGATGCAGACAGAAGGCTTAACAAGATAATAATCAAAAACTCGTGACTCTCTCCAGAGTCCTGACACAGCCTGACTGTGAATGGTCATTAAGTAAAAACAATTCACATGTTGGGTAAACAATCTCCAACCACATTCCAAAGCAGCAAAACACAGGAGAAGCAAATGAGGTAACACTGTTTTCCTTTTTCTCTGAGGCTTCTCAGCTTCCCAGGAGAAGAAATCCTGGGCAAGGGATTTTTCAGAGAATGTGACAGTGACACAGGAAGGGAGGTGGGGTGGGAGCAGCGCAGCCAGGGCAGGTCAGAGTTTCCCCTGGTGTGGCCTTGACCACCACAGTGATGCAAATTTAAAATAAAATAAAATAAATAGAATAAAATAAAATTCAAAATAAATAGACTGCAGCAGAGCAGTCAGTCAAACAGGGGCACAAGGGCATTGCCTGGGCTGCACATGAGCACTTCCACGGCTTGGCTGCACCCACTCCTCACACCGAGGCTGGGGTGAGCCCTCAGTGACCCCAAGCCCACCCTCAGCCCCCCCATCTGCTCTGGGCTTCCCACTGAGTGAGGCAGCACCTGGAAACAAAAAAGCCTCCATCAGGTAAAGTGTTACTTTGGTCCAAAGCAGGGCAAAGAAAAGCATTTTGAGACAATCAAACATGCTTTCCAACTGTGGAACCAGGCACCTGCTCAGTGTTCCCACTGCTTTGGACCAGGGAATTAAGGCATTTATTCTACATTAGAGCCATTTCCAGAGGAATTTCCCTCTGACACAAAATGCCAGCAGCCACTTCCCTTGGAAGGAGGGTTTTCAAAGTGCAGGAGCAAACAATGGTGGGGAGGCACAGTGGGCAGGGGAGTGCTGCACCCCGAGAGAAGGGAAAGGAAAGAAGGAACCACAGGAGAGTGGGGCAGGTGGAGTGCCACATCCACTGCCCACCTCAGCCAACACCTCCAGCCTGCTCCTGCATCAAACAGAGGAACAAACACTGCAGAGCCACCTCCCCTGTGCCCTGCAGGCTCCTCTGCTGTCCCCAGACCTTGTGGCACAGATGTCCCTGCAGAGAGGGGCTGGCACAGAGGAGGCATCTGCTCCCTGTTCTTCATCCCAGGAAGCAACATTTCGGGCAAAAATGCTTCATTTAAAAACTGGCACATAGTTTTGAGTCTTTTAACTAGCACCTGTCATTTCTGGCAGTGCTTTCAGCTGCAAGTCTTTCTTTTTCAAGGCCCCTGCACAGAGCTGTTCCCACCTGCCTCGGCAGGGAGCTCACAGCAGTGCATGGGGCACAGGAGGCTCATGAGCAAATCCCTGAGGAGAGAGACTCAGCTGCTGGATTTTGAGGAGAGGAAATTTTGGATTAGGCCCTTTTCTGACTCAGAGATGGGGTAACAGAGATGTTTTTAAAACTTTTATTCTATTTTCAGTGTTACATGAAGGGTGAGACAATATCGATGTTATAATTCATGCCATCACAATTATAAGGCAACTATTTCCTCATTACAATACATTATAAATATTTCTTATTAGCTTTTACCACACTATACTATAAATACCTTACAACTAATCATCTAAAATTACCCCTCATAAATCCTGCTTCAAGACATCCTTCATAGTTCTATTTCTCCGAAGTATTTAGTTTTACTTACAAAAACATCCTTTAAAACTTATTTCTAGTTCCATTTCTCTCTCAACAATGTCTTTCTTATTCCATAACATTTCTAAGCCAGCATTTCTTATCTCAAAGTTTACATTCAAATACATACTACGTGAACCTTCTATGGAACTTTAAAGAATTTTCTACAAATCCATTTCCCACAAGGAAAGAGTTTATCTCACTCAAATCACCCAGGCAGGGGGTGACCCTGCAGCTCTCTCTGAGCACAGACTGGTACCCAGTGCCACCAGCATAGCAAGGACACCTCCAGCACCTCAACCCTGAGAAGACATGACTGAGGTGTTGAGAAGGATGTAAGTTTGACAAGAAAGTTTCACAGCTTGGCAGAAAGATTTTTGAATGTAGAAGCTGAGAATGGAATAGAGACGGAAGCAAGTCTTGATACAGAAAAACAATAGATGTGTACATTGACACTTGCTGAGCCAGTCTTGCTGGACAGCTTAGAAAGCAAAGGTTCTGTTGAGTTGGAAAGAGATTTTATGGCTTAGAGCAAAGGATAAGCTGACCACACACAAAAAAAGATGTTTTTACCAAGCAGAAAGACAGCACAGGCAAATAAGACATGTCAATGTTGCAAGTAGAAAAAAGGGCTCAGAATTTTCCACTGCAAGGAAACTGAAAAACAACTTCTGGCTGAAACTGTGATGTGCTGACTTGAGTGACTGGAGAATGGGAGCATGGATATGGTAATGACAGCAGCTATGATGGGCTAGAGGGAAAAGTGAAGGGATGGATTGGTTCTGCTGTATGAAGATGCTCA